>VXAV01001313.1:668771-684555 GCA_013399715.1 Alectura lathami
TTACCCATCGGAAAACCTTGTATTTCAGCTAGGTCACCTAACCAAGACATCACTACAGTGCCAGTTGCTACGTGGCATTTCCCACCAGCAGGAGATTTTCAAGGTCAGACAGAGGTGACCGAACAGCCAAGCGGCATTTCCCAGTCCACACGTGAGTGAGTGATCGCCCCGATCAGACCTTAGAGCAGCTCCACATGAGGCTGTGTCCTTTGATGTCCTGATCAAAGAAGAAGAGCTCAGTCTGCCCGGGATATTCTCTGGAATTTAGCCATCCCAAGGTCAGCTGAAGGTGGCACCTTTTGTCTAGCCATCTCCAGGCTTGGCTTCGGTGGGATGTACGCAGAACAAAAAGGCTCCGGCTGACACAAATAGCTCCCGGTCTGAGTATTAGAAAATCAGTTCAGCTTCAGTTTTAAAAGGCAACCTTTACTGGAAAAGGTCCCTTTCCCCTGAAACAGCTAGAGGGCCCTTCCAGGTTGTTCAGGAGTTTTCTCTGAAGAGCAATTAGAGAACTATTGTTCAAAGTGTGCTCAACAAGGAGGCGATGAGGACTTCAGAGGAAAGAGGCAGAGATTGATAAAGCCACTCCAGAAGCAAGCAGGGGGGAGTCAGACAGACAAGGGGACCTGAAAAGAGAACGAGAGAAAAGAGGAAGGAAGGCAGTGCTGTGGCTTTTTCTTCTTCTTTTTTTTTTTTTTTTTTTTTTTTTAAAGCAAGGTAAAAATATTCCAGTTGAAGTGAAACAAGATATTTGGGTTTGGGTTATTTTTAACCTTGTTTAACTTTTTTCTCTGCCATTCATTCTAACCATCCTTTAATCATCGGCCACATTTCAAATCAAAATTCCAGCTGGGGAAGTTGAAGAGTTTGGTTCGGTGCGGTGGTGTTTTGATTCTTGGAACTCTAGTTCTGATGATTTAAATCAAAGCATTCAGATACAAACCTGTCTCAGGAAGATTGACAGCATGGAAAATGTCAGCCTAAATGGTTAAATTTTGGCAAAATTATAGTCAGCTGACAACAGTGTCTTTATAATGAGAGGTGTCAGGTAATTTTAATAACTACAGGTGCCACTCTCCTGTATAATGTATTGTGAGTACGATTTAAGATATATGCCAAACATTTTAAGTACATAGTGACTCTGCATCTGCTGGAGACTCTGATCCACCTGTAATGGAGTCTTCAAGGGATTTTCTCCCACTGGTATTACAAAAGCAATAAAATCTTTTATATGAGATTTCTTGATATTAATAATATCGTGGAGCTAAAGAGTAATGCCTAGCAGATGGAGAGACGTGGTGTTTGTAATATGCTGCATGCTTACTGGGACTTTTTTGTTCATCAGGCGGTATTTGTTATTGCAGTGGGGTCAGCCCAGCTGTGGCTTTTCACAGAAATCTTCGTGGTATGGCTGGAGCAGGCCCCTCAGCATGGGAAATGTTTCTGCTTCTGATCCATTGCCGCTCCCCTAGCTGCTGTTTGAAGGCTAATTGTAATGCAGTAAGGGTAGCAGGTTTATGTAATCTATCATATCTTAATTAAAAGGTCTGCAGCTTTCATTTGGACTTTGCTCATTTTGTTTTAGTGTTACCAAACTGAAGCGATTGGACATCATTGAAGAAACATGTCTTGATGGCATTGAACCAAGACTTCTGACAAAAATGTTGGCAGAAATCTTCACAGTATGACTGCTTTGCAAAAGTTATTTCCCTCAAAATGTCAGAATTTTCCACAGACCAGAAATTCCTGTTCCATTCTGTCTCTATCACAAAGTGCCTCAGCCCACACCCCCCACATCCAAATGCTTGAGCACCGAGTCTGCAGGAATGCATACATCAGCAAGACATGACAAGAGCTACCGAAAGGATAAACAAAGTTACTCAAATTAATCTTACAAAGCAGGAAAATACGGATGTAATTTTATAAGATTATTTGCTGAGTGCTGAACAATGAGACAAGCCCTCCAGCCCAAGTATACAACATCCCAATTATACCAACCCTGGATTCATTATCCCCACTTTGATGTCATACAGCGTATGTATACTGCTGTAATTCTTCCTACCCCACATATCATATGGCATTACTTTTTAGTTCATTGTGGAAAACTGCATTTGTTGGGTGGGAATTTAACATGTCAAATAATGGGACGTTTATGTTGTGAAAATGTGGCAGAAAAGTTAGAGAAATACTTTTCTTCCTCTCAAAAGACGTGAATTTTTGTTTTAAATAATTCATAATTTGCTTTAGTATATCAGGCATTGGAACAGGCTGCCCAGGGAGGTGGTGGAGTCTCCTTCCCTGGAGGAGTTCAAGAAACGTGTAGATGTGGCACTTGGGGACATGATTTCGTGTGCATAGAGGTGTTAGGCTGGCAGTTGGACTAGGTGATCTTAGAGGTCTTTTCCAACCTTTATGATTCTATGATGAAAATCCAAACCATGTTTCTTTCCATCATACCAGTTATCACTGTCAGACTGGATAATATCCATCAGTTCACCATCTTCACATTCAAGGGTGGACATTTGTAAGGAATCTCCTGTCAAAGGTTTGGTGTTGATGTGGAGCTGAGCGGTGTTTGTATGATCCGTGCTGGAATCATAGGAACAGGATTACCAGGACAGCCCTGGTAACTGGCAGAAGTGTTCACAGCTGCAGCGACCTATAGGCAAACAGCAAAAACTCCTTGTGGAAACAAAACTTCACATGCAGCCACATCAGGAATCTAATTCAAAGGACTAGATCTGCCCATCAGAAAGCTAAAACAATATCCTGCCTCACACGCCCAATCACGAGCAATCAACACAGCTCTAAATTTTGTGACTGCTTGTAACAAACTGCCCATAAACGAGCTGCAGACCTAGGCAGGAACTTCAGATAACAAATGAATTTGAGCAAATCTCAGCAACAGCTCCTGGACAACTTGTGAACAGAGAGGAAACTAAATTAATCAGATAAATGATTTGCTCAGCTCTGGTAGAAAATGTCAAACACTTCAAAACTAACCTTTCGGCAGCGGGATTGCTCTTCCCGGATCTATTTAAGATTTCTGCCTTTTGCATTTGTCAACAGAGCGAGGAAGCAAGTGTGTTTCAATAAGGGTGATGTGCCATGCGCAACACGTAGGCATGGACCCGCCAAGAACCTGCAGCAAGCGCCGGCTAGAAAGGCAAATCGTGCTTCTCGGGCTAGGGGGAAATGTTCCTGAGCAGCCTGCAGCCAAGCCTGAGCAGAATGTTTCCATCGGAGCTGATTTTTCCCCAAAAAGATTTGACTGCAGTTTTTCTAAGGGATATTTCAATGAGATTTATCAGTTCTATGGAAATGTATTTTTGTTGTTGTTGTTTGTTTAAAAATTAGGTACAGCATTAATTTTTCCAGCTGGAAGTTGGAGTATTTTTATTCTGAGAGGATGCTAGAGTACCCAGCTCATAGCCCAGCTGCTTTTTATTACCTGCCCCAGTCGCAGGGCTCCCGGCTCTGCCTTAGCTCTGGTTCTGGCTGCTGCTGGAAGCCGCTGCCCTGCCATCCATGCTCATTTTGTGTTGGTCGCTGCCATTTTCCCCTAAGGACAAATCATACTATCTGTAAAACAGGGTAGCAACAGGTTCACCTGGATGGTGGAAAAAGGAAAAAAAAAAAAAAAAAAAAAAAGACATTTTACAGAAGGGGAAAAGGGGAAGCAGTATTTGTTAGCACTGTGTAGCTGCACATCTTGCTTCATTCCAGGTCTCCTAACCCCCACGAGCAATAATTTTCCCCACTTGCAGAGCATCAGCAGCCAGCCCTGTACTGCCCAAACCTCTTCCTCCCTTACACGAGCAGCCTTCTTGCAGTGCCCACGGTGCACCGAAGCAAGGGCTTTGCTAAACGGGAGCGTGGTTTCACTGCATGGCACACAGCCCTCTGCTGCTGCATGCACGGAGGTGGCTTCAGCACGAGCGCGGCTGGGACACCTCGTTGCACAGCATGCATGGGGACACCTCGTTACACAGCATGCAAGGCTTGCTCTGCCCGTGTATCGACCAGGCAGAGGTGTGTTTGGAGTGGAGATGTCTCTGCACGCTGAAGTACAGGGTGTTCGATGTTTATTGTGTTCTTAGCAAAGTCTGTTATCAGCAAGTTTGAAGTTTGTTGCTATCTCCCAGCGTCTTAGACTAATCACCGTAATGAAGGCATTGAACGGAGCCCTTCTCAGGTGGCATTTACCATTGTTTGCTGCAGATAACATAAAGCTTTCTGATTACAGTCGGCTTTTATCACTTCAGAGCAAATCTACTCTACTGAAATGTGCTAATAAAACCCATGGAAGCAACAAACTGGAAAGAAGTGTTACAGCAATAAAGGAACATGAGGGAAAATGTACGGCTTTTGCCGCTGTTATCATTTTCAATTTATTAAGATCTAACCATTTTTGTAATATGGAGCTGTTGCTGGGGGTTAATTTAATCTTCTCTAATACCAGGTTCAGGTCAGTTTTCAGTGTCAATTTAGATGCAACGCATGTTTTTTGTGTTAGAATCAGAGGAACACCCTCCACGGCCCTGTGACCATATGCTTTCAACAGTCCGAGTGTAAATGCCTGGCACTTTACATGTCCCTTTTATGAGATTAGCTCCAGCCTTTAAACACACGGGCCCCACTGAAAACGCCTGGCGTCACGGCTCCAAGGACAAGCGGGCTCCTGGCTGCGGCGCTGAGTTACGAGCTGCAGCCAGCCACCGCCTGCCGCGCACTCTCCCCTCCCATCTCTCTGCTGCCTTTTACTCTGAGGGGTCCCAGAAGCAAATTAGAAAACTGCTGGGCGAAATCTTGAGATCTTCTCGTTCAGCCTTCACTGGAGACAGCGGTTGTTTTGTGTGTAGAAGGGCCATGTAAAATCCAGCAAAGTTTTTACGCTGCCACTAGGGAGGCTAAAGACAGCAGCCCCGCAACATGCATAAAACACAGAGAGGGGAAAACTGGATCCAGATATTTGGGCCAACAGAGAGGTGGGACAATCAGTGTCCTCCACATCTGTGCACTGGAAACAAGATGTTAACTATGAAGATTGTATCTATAATCACACAGAGTAGACAGCATCAGACTGTGCCCGTGTTGATATGTGTGCTGGAATGGTTAGGAATTCAGCACGTCTTTCTGTTCAGGTGATCTACTGCAAATCAAGGATGTCAAACTCTACTCCACCTGCCTGGTGGATACCTGGTTCTGTTCAGTCCTGCTGTCCCATGATTTTTTCTGTTGTTTTGTTTCCTGAAAAGATTCAGCTCCTGCTTTTTCTCTTACGATGTGCTTCTGTGCAGCTAACACGTTCCCCTCACAACAGGGGGTGGAGAAGCATGTTAGCAGAGCACTCTTCCCATCTTTGGAGCCCTGTAGGCCTTTGGATTTCACTGAACATTGTTCAGTCTCTGCAGTTAGGGGCCACACACATCCCGGTAACATCTGCATGCCCATCATGGGGCACATGACTCTCAGCCTGCCTCCTGGTCCATGACAGCCTGTCTCTGCCCTCACTTGGTTCACTTTGTCAAAACCCTCGCACAGAGATCACAGAAGGTTCTGGCATCTCAGAGAGATGCCACAAGATCCAGCAGACTTCCAGGTCGCTGAGGAGTGAGGTGTCAGCAGAGACGCTCCGAGCTCTGTAGAGGGCTTGGGGTGAGCGAGAAGGGTGGATGCAGAACTGCAGCAGAGCAGGGGGGGCTAACGGTGCATGGCCTCCTCCCTCCCCACCACAGCTCCCGGCACACGCATCCACGGCCCTGTGCTGGTTAATCCCAGGAAAAGCTGCAGGATGTCATTGGTGTGGCTGGCGTGATAAGTGATAATGTACTGCGCAGGCTGAACCGAGTTACATTGGATTGCATTACACTGAAGTACAGTGAAGAAAATACCAATCATCTGTGAATCACAATGATTGAGCCTTTGAATGCTCTGCCTGTGAGGTCTGGAGTCTTGTTTAGAGCATGCTAAAAGGCATTGCTTGTTGCTGAATCAAGATTTCCTCTTACACTCACTCCAGCAGCTCCCTGTGTTTGCCTCGAGCCAGGAGTCAGATAGCAGGGCTTGCTCCTGACAGAACAACTTTATTTGCTGCAAGAGCCCCAGGACAGCCAAGGAACCCCAGGTACAGGCACAGCATGGGCAGCAAGGCAGGGATGAGCAGAGTTAGCTCAACCTCTGCTCGGTGCTGCAGCAAGGTGTGTGGGGAGGGGACAGAGGGCAGAGCAGTGGGGCATGTGTCTCCCATTGCTTCTGTGCCCAGCAATGGGTGATTTGGGATTTAAATTGTAAGCAATTAATGAAATTAATTCAAACGGGTATATACCGAGTTACACAACTTATAGGTGCCCTTCACCCAATAACGGACACTTTCTGCTACAGTTTATTTTTCCAGCAATCATCAGTAGCACTAATAATAATTAAATCTCAGAAGCTGTAATGAATAATACATAGCAGCATTCTGCTAGCAAAACAAAAACACTTTAAAAGATTTTCTCCTAAGCTAACACCAGTGCTTATTTTTTGCAATGATTGTTTTTTAAGGTATTAAGCACCTTTAAAGTTTGCTGTATTGAAACATAGATAGCAATGAGTCAGTGATGCACAAAAATCCTGGAAGCAGTTTAAAGGAGCAAGGCACCACTAAGCTGATTGTTTTTATTTGCATGTAACCAGCAGAGGAGTAGCAGCCACATCTGCAGCTGGAAAGATGGATGGGAGGGGCGGGGTGGGGGGTGGCTGAGCAACACAGGGGTTGAGTCCTTCTGCTGGCCTTGGGCATACAGACTAGGGATTAAATTCATCTCTTCCCAAAGTCAGGCATCCAGGTGCAGATGGTCAGTGAGTCAAAGCCAAGGAGAGGGCAGCACTGCAGAGAGCAGCTCCTTCCACTGTGCGTAGACATCCAGGACAGCCTCAGTGGCTCAGGGTAGGAGTGATTTAGCTTTGGTTCTCCTACGCCAGAGCTGTCTTTCAAGCCTAGATATCTGCGGGTTGGTACAAGCCTTCTGCTGTTGCAGTCCCATAAGCAAATAAATGCGTATTTGCCAAGAGAGCATCCCGTGCTCCTGGAACTGCAAATGATGGTGTCCTCTCTCTTCCTGCTGTGTTTGCAGAGATCGAGGAGATAAATAACCACATTGAATGCCCCTGCTCACACCAGCATATAATAATTTGGTCACTCTTAGGATCGTCACTTAAAAGGGGTTGTGTAATGCCATCTTTACTCAAAGGCTAGAGCGGCAGAAGTTGTTGAATGTGGTAGATCTGGCCCTGAAAGGGGATGAGCACCCATTCCCCCAGCTGTGTTGGACAACCAGGCACTATGAAGGTAAGTGACAAAGCGCATGTTACAGCTGGGCTCTCTCAGATTTATATATTGTATTGGCTCCAGTATGTAATGTAAATAGGTGATACGGGATATAAGATACCTGGCTGTGTTTTCTTCTCAAGTGCTAAAGGGGTCAATGCACCACATACCTCCGTTGCATGAGGATGTCCTGCTACTTTACAAGTTGAAATTATCCCAGTTCTGAGCGATCACTGGATTCAGGTGCTACAAGGGCAACAAGTCTTGTTCCATATTTGGCACCAAAACTAGTCACCAAAAGGCCGAGCATCAAGGTCCAGGAGCAGCTGGTTTGCTCACTGGGCTCTACCTGCAAACTGCAGAAGACAGCAATGCCATTCAGATCAACAGGGATGTGTCTGGAGCAAAGGGACAGCACGGCATGGAGCTGTGTCAGGGGAGGGTCAGACCGTGTGCTAGGAAAAGGTTCTGTCCCAAGGGGGTGGTGGGCATGGCACAGGCTCCCCAGGGCAGTGGGCACGGCCCCAAGCTGCTGAAGCTCAGGGAGCGTTTGGACACCGCTCTCAGACACAGGGTTTGGGGTTGGGTGGTGCTGGGTGGGGCCAGGGGTTGGACTCGATGCTCCTTGTGGGTCCATTCCAACTTGGGATAGTCTGTGATCCTATGGAGATGGTGAGAAACGAACTGCAGAAAGAGATGAGCTTACATAGCATGCTAAGAAAGTTCTACAAAGGGGAAAGGTTCAGCCTCCTGGAAACCCTAAATCCAGGCTGGGTGCTGCAGTTGCACTGCCAGAGTGTTTCACAGAGAGCCAGCCAAAAGGAAACAGTACTGTGAAGCTGATCTGAAGAGCAAAGCAGGGATATTTTTTCCCTCTGATATGAGATCACACAATGGAATAACCTACCAAAAGGAGCAACTTGTTTAATCAGTATAATCAGATATCGCAGGGATAAGCACAAGATAAATAACCCGATACCACAGCCACAAGCACGGCATAAATAACGCAATGCTCTAGCAATGAGCTCAACACAAATAACCCAATACCACAGCAGTGTGCTCAGTATAAATAATCCAATACCATGGTGATTAGCTTAGCATGAGCGCTGCAATACCACACCAATTAGCCTGGCATAAATAACCCAAAATCCCGGCAATCAGCATGGCATGAAGAATCGCATCCCATACCAACAAGCATGGAATAGCTAAGGCAGAGAGGAGACAGGTAGAAAGGACTGGGATGTGTCTATTAATGCAGCTGGAGGTTTGGGTGCCAACAGCAGCCTGGGAGCACTCCCAGTTCTTTCCCCTGCCGCCAACAGGGTTAAGCCCTACAGCTACCCAGGAAACCAGATCCCTGGGCTGTGTAGGGCATGTCTGGAGGGGAGGAAAGCGGTGGGGGAAATGGGGTGGTTTCTGGGTGGTTTCCAGCAGAAGGGGTGAGCCCGGGCCTGCAGATGGGATCCTGAGCAACGCAGCGTGGGGATGTGGGATGAGGGAAGGATGGGTGCAGTGGGGCTGGGGCTGGCTTCGCCCATGGTCAGCATCTTCCTGGGTACCAGGAGTCCATTTAACGCCCGAGCGCTGCGTTTATATGGGAGTCACAAATCCATCTTTTTATGCACTCTTAAAAAGCAGAAGCATAATTACCAAGGTCAATATATAATGTTTATTTCCTTTATAACAGACATTATAATTTCACTTTAGGGAAAAGGAACTGTATGCATAAAAATAATGACAAATATTAAAGTCACCAAAATAATGGAACCGGATCACTCTACTAATCCTAAATTTAAATGCATTAACGATCCCTGTAACATTAAAGGTTTGATAAGCCAAATTAGGTTTCTTGTAAGCATAATTAATCTTCTTTTTCAATGAAGATATTACAAGGGAGTTAATTTGAATCCCAAAGGCATTTCTAAAATTGAATTATATAGATAAAGCAAATATTTGACCTTTTACTGATAATTGCTATAAAAAATCAACATGCAGATGAAGCTTATGAAAACTGCTCCTGAAAACAGTATTGAGGCATTGAAATCCTTATAACAAAAAATCGTAATTTAAGGATTTAAAGCACAAGTGGCCCCTACACAGATCTATAATTTGGGAGCATTAAATTACAGTAGTGGGGCCTGTGTTTATTAACAAACAATGGAATGGAATAAAATCTAGATGATTATATCAAACATACAGGTTACCTGGTTTCATTTGCAGGTCAATAAATGTGAATGTTTTGGTTCACATTTTCTTCTGAAATGTTTTGTAGTGTCATTAAGAGGTGGAAATGTTTATTGATTTAAATTATTCTTTGATTGGAAGATGTTATTTCATAGCAGCAATCAGGATATTTTTAAGAAAATCTCCATTCAATTCAATGGAAACAGCACACAATCCATCTGGAGATTCGTTGCTGGATGAGTTTAGGCAGGATTCAGGCACCTCCAAAGGGTCTCTGATGGGGAGCATGGTGCTCAGGCTGGAGGCATGTGCAGAGTGAGGACTAAGCAACAAGCCACCAGATAAGTGACAAGATCACCCGAGGAAAGCCTTTTGTGCCAAGGTTTTGTGTTAAAATAGTGCTAACTAATGACCTGGGCAACACTTCTGTGCGCTCACACTGGCTGCCAGGTACCGGTGTGCTGATTATTGCTGCTTGGTCACACGCCTGCCTGGGTGCTGAGGTGCAGTAGGATAATCAGGGGCATTTCTCTGAAATCTAGCGTGTAGTCAGAGATGCTTATTGTCATTTAGACAAATTCTTGTCCCATTTTGCCAACTTTTGAGCCTAGCTACTACCTGCCAGAAGGAGAGCTTTTGTGCAATGGCCGAGTGCTCATCACACGGCAGATCTGAAGGCTTTGGCCTGACTGCCATCACACAGGTGGATGGCTTTGTCCTTTTGTCCTTGTGGCTGTCAGAAGCAAGACAGCTCCTGCTAAGGTTCCCAAGTCCTGATGCTTGCTGAGCAAGCTGCAGTGAGCAAGGCTAGACCGAGAGGAGCAGTAAGTGGGTTTGTTGTGCAGAGAAAAAGCACAGAGCTGCTCACAGCTGGGTCGTTCTTGTCAGCCAGGGTTTTTATTATTTGAAAGAAGAGAGTACTATAATAGATGTTGGTGACTGAAGGCTCAGCTGATAACAACTGGGTTGAAATCAAGCCTTAGTGTTACCAGTATAACCAGCAAGCTTCCTATTAGCCAACCTTTTGGTGCTTGGATAGAAGAGAAAGTAAAGGAAAATTTTCCCCATGCTTACTCTTTCTCCATTCAGCAAAGATTTGAGGCCAACATAATGCTAGAATGGAACTAAAGCTCATATTATAACTATTCTGCCCCTATTTTGCTTCTAAATTAAGGACTTCAGTCTCCAGACCTGTCAATCCAGATGCTCTCACAAGCAAAAAAAAAAAAAAAATGTATAAAGGAAAAGAAATGGTCTGCTGACCCTGGCTGCACACCAGCTCAAGACAATGCATGTAGTTATTTCCAGCTGATGCCGAGGTGTATTGCGATGAGACCGCTCTGAAGCAATGCAGGAGCATTTGGGCTGCATGTGCTGTGAGTAAATGAGCTGCTGCTTCCGAGGCCAGCAACAGGAATTTCACAGCTCTAACAATAACCGGTGTCACATCAAGGGAAGAGTGGTTGTACAGCCAAGACTCCTAGAGTTTGTTTCCAGCTGTGCCGACGATTCATCAGCCAGCTCTGAGCCACTTGTATGCCGAGTTTCTCAAACATGATCTTGGAGTTTGGCCCCTCCTTGATTTTTATTGCTGTTTAGTCAAGCACAAGTGCCTGGTGAGACACTCCAAGAGCTCTCAGCATAGATGCTGCTCTGCTGACATGGCACTTGGGAGGAATTTCTTTATATTTCCAGAGAAGCAGCTAGACCAGGCAGATTGCTTTTGCTAAATCCTGTCTCCAGATAAGCATCCTCCTTATGCTGTGCGGCTCCAAGAGCCCTGTTCCCTGCTCAGACACTCCAGGCATTACTCTAATACCACCAGTAACATTTCCAAACAGCTCAGCATCCTTTGAACATCCATCTTCAAAATTTTGAACCCCTCAGTGTTAGGGCTGAGTAATCATGAAATACAAAGGAGCAAGTGAGGCTCGTGTAGATGGAGCTAAGCTCATTTACAACTAGCTAGCTCAGGTGGCTGAGCAGTCTGCCAACACGGCATGGGTCTCTCTGCAGGCTACAAAAGCCACCCCTGACCTTACAGCACTACCACATTGCCTCTGTCAGTACCTAGCAGGCCAGCCAAGAGCATGCCAAGAGGTGATGCAGGCAACATGGGCCTGCAAGTTGGCCTGCAAGGCTCCTCGGTCCCTTAGACTCTTTTGAATTATGCCTCTAGAAATACACAATAACCTGCTTTTATTCAGATCTGGCTTTGACTTCAACAGTCCTGATGGACGGCGCTCCTCAGTACTGGTTTTAATCTGTTCAAGGTCAGTGGAAGCCTGCAGAGGAGCACCATTCCCTTATTGAAAGACTTTTCTGAGACAACATTAGCCAGTCTATTCTATCTCAGACCCCTAGCCTTTAGACATGATTGCTTTATTAAATGTCACAAATGCTCATTTGACTTAGATGGTGTCTTTCTCTCTCTCTCTCAAAAAGAGAGAATGTTAATTTAGACACAGAGAATGGCCCATTTGCTGTTGAATTCAAAGCAAATACCCTGTCTCTGACTCTAAACACAGCCTTTTCTGTTGGAGTGTTTGCAGTAAGGGACATTTAAATGGCCTGAAACAAAGTCATTTTCTTTGTCATTATTACATGGGAGTTTTCTATCTCTCTGATTAGATTAGAATTGAATCTGGTTGAAAGAAATTGAATTTGTACATTTCGCTAATCATACAATCTTCAAACACTGAACTTTCTAGTACCAATTAGACTGTCCTGATCGGAACGAACCTTCTGAGATGTCCTTATTGATGGGAACTAGGGACGAAAATCTGTTGATGAAAGTGATGATCGATAGATAAACTGCCACCTGCATAAAAGCTCTCATGCTCTTCTCAGATGATTGAGTTTGTGGCATCACCCTACCTTTGCTGAACTTGGAGAGTACTGAAAAAACACACTGTTCTACTTTGCAGTTGTAGAAAATTTGCATCCTTCATTCTCATGATTGTGATCAGAGTGGGCTTGCTGGGTCAGGATATCCCTTACTTGCTCTTGGCTGAATTCCGGTATTCTCAGTTGACCAGGCGGGGCAGTAGGAAGCATGCCCAGCCTGTTAGCTCTTGTAAATCCCCTCTGCAAGCAGCTAACTATCCCTGTGTTCTGTGTACCTCCAGAAACTCCATCCAGAATTGCCTTGGACGACATAATGCACAACTATAATGCACATTTGTTTTAACACTTAATTTATTTTCTGGATGTAGAACACAGTTTCCATCTGTCCCCATTTCCAAAGTGAAAAGCCAACTTTTTTGTACCCCTATGTACGCCAGTCACCAGCCTCTATGCAGTAGGAACCATCTCTTAAAAAAAAAAAAAAAAAAAGTTAAAGAAGGCAAAGGGCAATTCAGTGATGTATCTCCCAGCAAGAAGCAGTGGTCACGTGTGCGTGCACACGTGGCCATATCAGCTGCTCTCAGAATACAAATTATCTTGGAAGATCAGTGCCAGCTGTCAGTTTGCAGGGGCTGTGGTTGTGACCCCACAGCTGTGGGCATCACCCAGAGTCAAAGGGACCGAGGAGGGCTGCTGAAAGAGTGGGGTGAAAAAGCATGAGATTGTTATAGATTAGGGAGTTATCAATGGGAAGTTAATGGCGAGTATTTGAGGCACAGGAGATGGTTTCTGACAGCCAACAAGAGTTAAATGACTGCTGAAGTGACATTAAATTAAGCTGGTTTTGACACAGATGTATTTACCTCTGTGAAAGCAGAGGATCACCTTGCTGGGGCTGGGGCTTTTTTTCAAGTGCAGAGTGGAGACATTAAGATAGGTTTAGTGACTGCTCAAACAGAATGCGTTTTTATATTGAGAAGGGTTGTTTCAAGGAAACATCTATCAAAAGGGAAAAGAGATTTCGGCGAGCAGAAGCATCGTTAGATCAGAACCCAAGAGATGAAGTGTGGGATCATTGTTAGTGAAAGAGTGAAAATAAAATAGGAGAAATCCAACTTTGAAACATTTGGCTTCATTACTCTCCATTTCTCAAACTATCAGAAGTGCCTCAGGTCATCTTTGCAGTTATTTTTACCCGTTTTGAGCATTGTTCCACAGGGGCACTCTCTACACGTGCTCAGATTTGTGCTGCCTTGTAGCTCCCCGTAGCTGCGGCGGCTGTATCTCAGCTCCGTATATCACCCGCATCTAGGCACAAAAACGCTCCTGTGACTTACTGTGGGAAAATCTCCCCAAGGTTCTCCTTCCCCCGGCAGTGAGACATAGCCCTGCCAGGCCTGTGTGCAGTGCAGCGGTAGTATTAAAAAAAATGATAGTAGAAGAGCGGTACATGTGTCACATAAAAGGAGCACTTAGAATCCATCATTAACGGAGGGAAGAGGGGAAGGCATTTCAAGGAGGGACTTGCTGTGAGTTCTACCTGAGATAAGAACCCTCAAGGGACTTGTCCCCATCTCCACGAACAATGGGTGAGTGTGGGTGAGTGGCATAGTGGTAGACGGTAAAATTCGGGTGGAATGGATCCATGCTAAGTGGCTGATCCTCTCCAGATGGCTTAGAGGCCGAGCAGAACTCCACAAAACTGGAGTTTCAGCAAGAAACCAGTGAGGCTGGTGAACACCCTTGAGCTGTATGACCTCAGAGGCACAGGCACACTTCTAGCAAAGCAGCGTGGTGTTGTGTTTGCAATGCAGGATGTGTCCCTGATCCTGTGGGAAGCCCAAGCACAGGCTGGGATGACCCAGCTGTCATGGGAGACTGCTACAACATGCACAGTGACTTCCCCTCATGAGAGACTTTCAGTGACACTCATTTTTAACACCAAACAGCGGCATTGCAGGGGCTCCAGCTCAGAAGGCAATGAATGCCCAGCATAGGCACTGGCTGCTCAAAGATGTTGTCTGTGGCCAGCTGTTGGCAGTAGTTATTTTGTCTGTAATTGTGCGCTCGCATGCCTGGGTCTGCTAGCAGTGGCTGAAGTGGCAATTTGCAAAGTTTCATGAATAATAAACGGTCTCTTAAAAAGAAAAAACAACTTTGTTTTAGCTACCACGAGCCCTCTGATCCACTGTTGTCAGCTTTATAAAATCTGGGATTCACCAACACATTCAGCATCCTCTCCAATAATGATAATTCATCTGTGTTCACTTCGCTAAACTATCATATTTTATGGAAGAAGTTAATTAAATGGTGATTTGCACTTCCGCTGAACATTAAGCATTTAATGCAGATGCTCCAGTCATTGCCTGAGCTCTAAAGTGGGAAATGGCTTCAAAACTTCATATTTCCTTAAGAGGTTTAATGATGCTAGATAAGGCTATTTGCATACATACATATACTGGCATATTTTATACTAACACTTATTGCAAACAAACCCAGCTTTCTTCTTACCTTGTTCTCAAGAATATAAGGTGGGACATGCAGATTGCAACTGAAGTGTTCTCTCTGGATGATTTGCCCCAGCCACCATTAAATTAATGGGCTCATTAATGAGAGATTTTCTAGGAAGGCATTAGAAAGGAACTGTTATCTACAGCAGGTCGCCTCTCCTATAATTTAGAAGAAATTAATTGGTAATAAATTAAAAATTCTAAAAATTAATTCCTGTACAGCAGGAGTGGGGTTATGCGCATTGCTTTCAGCTGAAGTGTCACAGTAAATCCTCTGCAAAGTAAATAATTGTTGGGATGGGGGAGGAAGGATAAATTAATATTAATGTGCATTGAAGGTGATGCCACAGAGGTGAAATGTAAGGCAGCCTTTGGACAGTGTGCAATGGATGTTCTTCCTCTCTGAAATATGAATCCTGGTAGGAGGTAGTAACATAAAACACGAGATGCTGCTGGGGATCTTCCATCCTTCATGCTCTGGGTGGCCCTGATAAATCACACTGCTCTCAGCCAAATGGTGCTGTCTGCATAGCAGGTCACATTGAGGGGCAGGTTTTCGCTTGCTGAGCAAATAGATGGCAGTGAAACCTTACCTGTGTTTGTTTCTGCAGGACTGCAATGCTCGCTTCTGTGCAGAAGAGGTGCAGAAGTTGGCTCTCGGTTTTACAGAATTTTATTTCCCTATTACTCCTCCCAAAACATTGGGTTTGCTTCAATTTTGGAATGCAGTAAGTGAAAGTGGAGTGGGTTGGTTGGTTGGTTGGTTTGTTAGTCAAATTTCATGCTTCCATGTGATTGAGAGATGCGGACAGAGGTTTCAGTACATCTTCAGAGGCAAAGAAATTTCATTCTCCCCACTCCAATGAATCACTTAAAAAAAAAAAAAAAAAAAAAAAAAAAAAAAAAAGTTTTTTTTTAAGCTGTTCTTTTT
>VXAV01001313.1:684574-700332 GCA_013399715.1 Alectura lathami
AAAAAAAGAAAAAAAAAAGTCAAAGTTGTTCTTTAAGCTGTTCTATTATTTCTACTGCATCTTCAAAATTACATATTTCTTGGGTCTTTCCCTCCTCCAAATTTGTACAACATCAGATAGAAATACAAGAAGCTCTGATCTGTCTGTCATTCTACCCCAGGATTTTCAGACCTAAATTTCTTTTAGCTATTACCCAGTAATCTCTTTCTAAAAAAAAAAAAAAAGAAAGGAAAAAAGAAAAGGAAAAAGAAAAGAAAAAATGACTTAAAGTAGTTATTGTTGCATATAACAAATGCACTTAGAGTACCAGATATGCTTTAATGTACATTAATTTTAGATTTGCTGGCCCTTTTCCAGCTAAGCTTGTGTCTAGAATTTTTTAGACTATGAAAAATTATTCACAGATATGCCATGCATTAAGTTAGTAAATGAATATAGGTTTGAATTCAATTTGTTTTAACAAACCACTGTTATAAAGAGTCTAGTGTAGCGTGAATTATTATCCAGATTTATGCTTAGCATCTGACAAAATGTTAAGCTACTTTTTCAAGTATCCATTAATTCTAAATAAAGGCGGAACCATGCCATTCCTGCATGGTAAATCCCAATGCCAGCTTCACACTCCATCACATTTTTAACTTGATGCTGTTCTGTCTTTGATATCTTTCATTTCCAAGTACTCCAACACAGGCAGGATATTCAGAGCCTGGTCCATGCTGGCTAGCTCATTTGGACAATGGTGTGTGACTTCCCAGTATCAAATCAACTCAGAAGCATGTTCTTCACTGCTCCCCCCACGTCCTACACCCATTTTAGGGCAAAGGGCCCAATCCTGGGTGATTCTGAGCAAGTAACACAAGGAAAGTGTTGGAGAGGGATGCTCCTGGCTCAGAGTAAAACCTAACAGGCTGCTGTCAGCCCAAATCCAGGGGGCTTAAGTGAGCTTTGGTTGTTATGTGGGTTTTTAATCCGGACATATGGTGTGTCTGCACAATAAATCATGCCTGAATGTGAGCTTTAAGCTCTGCAAAGTTGAGATGGGATGTGTCAGATGCAGGGCTCGGGGTGGGGACAGAGTTGCTGTCCATCACAGGTTTGGGAGGGGTGACAAGGCTCTAACATATCAGCGCCATGCGAAGAGCTGGCAGCTGGCAGGCGATACCCAAAAGAGTTCACAAAACGGTGGCTAAGGTTCCTGTCCTCTTCCAGAGGTCAAGTTGTACGAGCCAGGCTGGCTTACTGCCATGGCTCGGAAGGCAGAAAACAGTTTTCATGGTAAACAGCCTCAGTGCCTGCTTGCGACCTATGAAGAAGAGGATGGTGGATTTACAACAGAGCCGTGCTCAGGGCTCATACACGGCCCACGCAGGAAGAAGGCAGCTCTCATGGTGGGCCTGGGCGTTAGATTAAAGATTACCAGGCTGAGCTCCAGCTTCACCCTGGAAAGAAGCCACCAGCACATCACACCAGCAGTGCAAGATTTACAAGGAGCAGATGAAGGCGAGTCCTACAATAGTTCATTATAATTAACAAAGCTGGAATTGCACTGGGCTTTAAGCTGTATATCAATGCTAAATATCTCATTACCAGCGTAAAATATTTATGCCTCATGGTCTTTATCACAAATGCAGGCTCGCGTTTAGTGCGTCCTGGTCCAGAAGATGAATTCCAAGGAGGAAATGAACTGCTTGGATTAAAAGGCTGGTAGCCCCCCAGGATAAAATTCCTTACTGCACATGACCCGGTGATGGAGTGAGAAAAGGCAGCAATGAATGCAGAGCCGGGGGCTGCGGAATTATGCTTCTTGCAGAACTGCTGTCTCCGTAGGGCCTGATCTGTCCCTGGGCTGCCCCAGTTGATGGCAATTTGTGCATTTACTTCATCGAGGGCTGACAGACGCTTCTGGGTCCAGCTTGAGCTGCGGCGACAATTCCTGATGCAGACATGTCCACGAGTCCAAAGGCTTTCACTGCAGCACAGCCTGCTCTCCCTCCAGTGTCTTGGGGCATTTCCAAGAGATTGGGGTTGGGAAATGGAACTGATTTGGTTGATCTTTGATTAGGGAGCACCCCAGAGAGGTGGGGATATGCGGCTCCCAAGGGTTTGGTGCAATTTCCTCTGGGTCTCCATTTCCCTCCCTGCTGGGCAGGAGGCACTGCTGGAAGCACAGCCTTGCTTGGCCACGCAGTCCCCAGGCTCCAGCCTTGCTCACTTCATGGCCAAACCCATGGCCTTGCAGGGAACTGACGTGCTGGCTGGGAGAGGGGACATGCTGGGAACTGGTGCACAGACCACTCTGACCCCATTTCTGCTGTTCAGAAAGGAGCTGTTAAATTCACCTCAGCAGCATTTTAGTTTCCAAAAGCTGGTACAGCTGCTGCCAACATACTCCAAAGAATGGGGCAGTTTTTAAAATTCCGATTAGCTGGTGAACAGTTTTTGACAGAGGAAAGCTGGGAGCATGGAGGCATGTTTTTATACTTGTGACATTTATTTGAGAGATTAGCACCTCCTAGTAAATAGGTATTAAGAGAAATCTGTCTGAATTATGTTCCCAATCGCTATTTCATTTGCAGTGGTGTTGTATTTATTACAATAAGCTTCTTGTGTATTTATTGTATGATGTTATCAGGGTGAGACTCCAGATGCCTTGGAAACCTTCCCTCACATAAAATGCAAGAAATATTCTATGTGCCTGCCTCCATTCCCACCTTTTCATGTCTTGCTCAGTCTTCTTTTCGTATGATATCTTTCAATTTTTTTGCATGTTGCCCCAAATTCCAATTCTTTTTCCCCAGCAATTTCTCCCTGTTGGAGCTATGGTTAGCAGTCAGATTGTTCTGTGCTTCTTCTGGAAGTCCTGGAGGCCTTGCTCTGTGATATTTGCTGTTATTTTTTGAGGTGGACATTCCCCTCCCCGTTCTGCGGGCTATATAAATCCAAGTCACTGGGTTTGCTTGCTGTTTTCTTATGGTGACGAGCTCCTCCAAAGGGACCCAAGACACAGCTGTGGCTGCAGATCTCCAGCTAAGGAGCCCATTCTAGATCTCATGCCTCAGTTCGCTGAGTCTTTATGCAAACTCCACGGAGCGAGGAGGGCTATAAATCGTAGTTAGATGATTGTGCATTTAATGCTTCTCATAAACGTATAAAGTTTGTCTTCAGAAAGCTGTAATGAAGAAAAGCAGATTGAAGCCAGGAAGTGTCTTGTTTGCATGTGATGGAAATGTTAATCAGGAGCCTTTAAGGAGGATGTAATTAATTCATTCCCCACTCACTGCTGTGTGAGGGTCTGGGGACAAATCAGGAAGCAAAGGGCAAATTGGTTGCAGGGGTGCAGTGGGAATGGGTTGCTCTGTGGTGAGAGAGGGGGCCCTATGGGGTTTCTCTGGGTGCTTTTCTCCTGTTTTATGGGTGCTGTTGTTGGTGTGAAGCAAGCACCTACCTGACATCAGGCCTCAGCCTGTGGAAATGGGTAAGTCATGACCTTGCTTTCAGCTTCCTCTCAGAAAGGTGAAGGTAGCCCTGTGTGTAATTAGCAGATATTGATAAAGTAAGCAAGTCATCTTGAGAGCTCTTAGGTGAGCTTCTGTCAAATATCTGGTCCTTCTCTTTTCTTCTGAGCCCCTGTACTCTGGTTTGTTTGTGGGCTGTGCCTTGTATTGACTGGGGTCTCCGGGTTGGATAGAGTCTCTGATCCTTGTTCGTGGAGCGCAAGCTGTTGTGGTGCTAAAGCAATGTGTTATGATAATAATTCTCTGTTGTATCAGTTTGTAGTCTTATGGTGTGGCTTCCAAGCTTTGGTTATGGTGATTGCCAGGCTCCTTGTGCTGCAGACACTGCAGTGCATTGGTATGCACTGGGATTCCCATAACCCTGCCCCTCTGGAAAGCAGCCCTGCTACGTGTCCAGAAAGCAGCACGAGGATTTCATTCCTCCCTGGGGATGGTAGAGTAGCACTGACTGGTTTCTGTGTGAGCTTGGAGAAAAGCTGCAAATGCAGACAGTGGCTCTAGAGGTCCTGGCTGGAGCTTGTCCTGGGCTCAGCAGCACCTTTCAGAGCCTGAGCTAAGGGGTTGCTGTGTTGCTCTCCAAATGAGCTTCATTTGCATCTGTTTCTTATCCAAGCAAAGTAGAGCTTCAACTTTTATACTGACAATACTGTTGCTGTGCTTTAAACGTTGCTCTTTGGAACATCTTGCTTTTTTCCGAGTGCAAAGGGCTTTCAGGTGTCTGAATGGAAGTAGAAGTTTGAGTTTATTTCCCTTGGATTTAAGCACTTTCATTAGTTATCACATCTGGTTTTGCTCCAGGTTTCATCCTTATTATTGCACTTCTCACACTCTGCCTGAAGCCTCAGCGTTCTAACAGACCAAAAATTCCCAGTCCCTGGGGGTCTCTGAATATGACTCCTGTAACATCTGGGACTCTTCCACCCCAACAGATTTGCAAGTACAGCAAGACTGACTAATGCTGCAGAAAAGAATAAAACACGCGAACCGGTGAGACTGTAAACCAAACCCATTAAACCTGATTATTGCCAATTTGTGCCCAGTACCTGCGGCTTGTAGGAAGTTCTTGCCTGTGGTTAACTGGCAATTGTTGTTGTTTATGTGTTTATTAGCTTGTACCCAACATATGCTTAATGGCTCTTCTGTTCAAATTTTTTTGCTGTGTTTTTAATCTGTTTTTGCAATACCCTATGGCTGCAGCAGTTGTAAACTGTCTGTCCCCTGCAAGGTGTACCAACCTTTTTGTGAGAGGTCTGTTTTTGTGACAGGCTTTGAACTCTTGTCCTCCTCTCTACTAGCACTGCTTTTGTCTGATGAACAACAAGGAAAAACATGGCAGTGAGGACAATGGCTGTGACAAGTTTTAGACTGAGGGCTGGAGGGATTGAGGCCAGACCCTTTTGAGAGGGCTGCTAGATCCCAGCATGATCTGGGCAGCTAGGAAAATGTTCCAGCCACTCCAAAGTCAGCTGACAGGTTGCTGCTTTTGCCAAAAGAAAGGAAACTTGGGTTAGTTTTTAACGTGAATCTTCTAGCATTTGAAATGAGTTGCTTGGTTCTGGACCCAATATAGGAAGAAATGTCCTTCACCTGTGTCAAGAAGAGGCTGAGCTCCTATGCCTGGGGCCTTGGTGTTTCCGGAGATCTCCTTCTGTAGAGAATTATTTCTGTGCTTGCACCCAGCTGCATCCAGAAATTGATCCTTTACTTAAGTCTCTCTGAAAGCTTGTCTTTTCATAACATACCTAATCAGACTGAGGAAAACTGGTATTCCCACAAAATGCTGCCTCTGTACCAGAGGAAAAAGATCTTGGTGTGGCTCTCCAGGGAGAATCAGTGCCCTGATGCAGGGAAGGGGCCCAAGGCCTGTGCAAAGGGAGCAGTGATCTGGGGACTTGCAGACCATCACAGGGCTGGCTGTGGGACACCTGCTCTATGCACGTTACTGTGCACTGCTTGTGCAAAGGACAACCTGGGACTGGAAATCTAAACTGATCTTTTTGTGTGCCTCCTGACTTGCTCCCCTGGTCACCTGGGAGGAAAGGTGCCAAACCCAAGGCTGGTGTGGAAATGCAGTCCCAACGGTGCTGAGCCCAGTGCAGTGAGCAGAGACCGTCAGCTTTCAGCAGGGCGTGTTAACATAAAACACTGGGGTCCATGGGTGCACACCATGTTCCCCGTGCCCTGCTCTTGCCTTATTCCAGGAATGTTCATCTATGCTCATGAGAGACCTCTCCTGCCTTGCCTGTCTGACAAGCACTGACCCCTTACAAGCCCACAGAGAGATGCTGACTGTGGATCTGGCTCTTGGATCTACTCAATTCCTGACAGCTCTTACCAGGAATTCCCTAACTCTAGCCTTGCTCTGAGCAAGTTGGGGAAGAGCCATCCTCCCTGTCCTGATCAGCCACACCTGGGTCCCACCGCTCACCTGCAGCAAGCCCTTCATGGCAACTGCAGCAGCTGCTCCTTCCTTAGCCAGGAAGCCAGTGCTTCTGCTCACGTTTTAAACTTGGCCCTGTAAGAAATACAAACTATTACTTCAGAGCCTGTATATCCCTTATGGGGCTGGAGGAATCTTACCTTTGCTTGGTTGGTAGAACAGATATATTCCATAACTCTTCGGGGAATTAATATTCATGCTATTAACTTTAACATATTGCTCTCTGTTCCACATCTTTTTGGTTTAACAAGCAGTTGCAGACACAAAATGATGAGCTTGGTTGAAAATGTTGCGCCTCTCTTTGGGGCCTGGGGACTGAGTTTTACCAATTAAAGTGGAAATATATTTGAACTGCACAGTGGAAAATCAACATCCAAATTATAGCATGTAAGATTAAAATTACTGCCGTAGGAGGACCTTGCTGGAGGCCAGAGTAGCCCTCACCTCAAGGAGGCTGTCTGAGGTCAGGGTCCCTCTGGGGCAGCTGTTTTTGCTCCCTTTGAGTAGGAGCAGTCCTTAGGGAAGCTCATGGCTCTGACCAAGCTGGAGCATCCCTGGTGCCAGGCAGTGCCACAGCTCTGAAGGAGAAACTCTTCTGTAGGGTCAGTGCAAAGAGCATCAGGTGCAGGTGGATGGAAATAGCGGAACCCCAATGTCTCTTGGCAATATCTGCAGTCTGCCCTGCTTTTGGTGGTCACTTCAGGTGAAATTTGGGGGCAGGGTGTTACTCTTGTCATTTCTGGCAAGACTGTCTTGGGAGAGAGGTCCCATGGCCAAAGGTACAGCTCCTCACTCTGCTACAGGGTGGTCACTGAATGTTTCTGCCAGAGGCACCCCAGTAAAACCACTTCTGGACCTTCTCTCCAGCCTTCCAATTTAATAGGTGGCTTCATGCCTCCTGTCCACTGCTGAAGCACAAGTTGTGATGTGCTGGGAAGAGCCCTCAGACCAGTGGAGAAGAAAATCTCTCCTGAATCTTTGCTGCGGAAGACCCAGGTCTAGGGGTACCTTCCCTGCCAAACGGATCTTCCTTAGAAGGAGGATCTTCCCAGCAGGACACACAAAATACCTCTGCCTTCCTTCTCTGACACTATCTGCATGTGGCCTCGTTCTTTAGCCCTTTGTCCCTGTAAGGAAGGAGTTGTGTCTGTATGGATGCAGCACAAAGTTATGGTCTCAATGTAAAGCTGCAGTGATATCAGACTGAAATACTGATGGGTGCAATAATAATTAATAGATTATTTAGAAGTTCAAAGCCTTTTAATGAGCAACTCATCAGGAACCTGCTTCTGGAACAAACTTATTGTCATTTACTACCTTTAATCCTGAGTGGTAGCTTTGTTTTTTTTAAAGTCTTGAAAGTTCTCAGAGTGATCTGAGTGTGATATGAACACCTGAGAATAATTGAGATGCATATAATTGAAATAAAGAATGGACTAACCTCTGAACAAAGCACCCTGTTGGCCTTTGTACTGAAGGCGGGTTTGCTTTGTCCCTGGGTTATTGTGTGGTACTGAGCTTCATGGCTATAGTCTATGTTGCATTTTTAAAACGTTTTTTCCATCTGTGAGCACAAAGTTGTTGCTCCTTTGGTGCCCGGGTACCAGCACTGCTCTGAGCTCTTCTCTCCTGCTCTTGCTAACCTTGAGTGACTTTCACGTCTGAAGCCCGTGTGCTCGGTCCCTTCCATCTCACCACCCATACATATGCAGTTGCATAAATAACTAAAGACGATTTTGCACCACTAAATTCAAGGAACTTATGCATTTCAAATGCAAAAAACAGAAGCAATAGAGCGTCTTGCTAATTTTTACACTAATTTACACCAGAGGAAATAAGATGTCTCTTAAATCAGATGCTAATTTTATTTATTTAAGTTCCTAGTCAGCACAATGACCTTTCATCCATGAGTAAGCGCAAATTAGTGCAGAAGTTCTTTGTGGGAGACTGGAGAACTTGTATCAACCTGATACAGAATAATACCCAATTAAATCTACTTCCTAACAACTCTGCCTTCCCTCCTAGAAGGAAGTTTCAGATAAAAGAACAAAGGCGTATGCCTTTTATTTGCCACTCTACAAAATCTCTTCACGTAATGCAAACAACCCTAACCCTAGTGTGTCTGATACAGGATTTGCAACGCTCTTGGTTATTGGTAAGAGGATAAGAAGCTTATTAATGTTTATCAGGAGGAGGATAAAAGATCCCCTGCTCCCCATGCCAGGAGCAGAATGGATTTCCATGTTTATCAACAATCAGGGAAAGGTGGGTAGGAGGGAGATATTTCAGTAACAAAGCTGTAAACACAAAAAGGTACGTGGGAAAACAGGAGTTCTTCATATTTGGTGACAGAATAAGAGACATTGAGCACACTCCTCGAGATAAGAAGCTTATTCTAAAATGAAATTGTTTTTTTTGGGATCAGTAGAGACCCAGAGGCCTCCTGATGATGGGGAGGCAGTTCAGCAGCTACCTGGGGAACAGCAGAAGGAGCAGAGGGGCTCTGGACATGCAGCAGCAGCCCTGTGAGCATTGAGGGAAGAGCACCTGGAGACCCTCAGACTGTGAGCCGCTGCTGAAGGAAAGCACACGAGGCGGCAGCAGCCAATTGTGCCTTTGGGGACAGTGGACGTGACACGGTGCTGGCTGAGGACAGCACTTCTGACCTGTGGGCATGCAGGGCTTGAGAGATGCGGAGGCATCTCCAGCACCATCCCCCTGCCTCTTCACGCTGTCCAGACCATGAGGTCTCTTCTCAAAAGCAAAACTCATCTTGTGCTCATCTTGGGGACAGCAAGGAGGAAAAGCAGAAACCCATAGCATGCAATCAAAGAATGCCCCTGCCTCGTTCTCGAGGTAACATCTCATTTCCTAAGCCATGCTCTCCTTGGCTTGATGTAAATTTAATATCCCAGGCTTATAACAACACACAACCAAACAATTTCCAGGCAACCTCATACAGTAAATGAGAGAGACAATGTGGCAGAGTGCAGAACACTTGATCCACTGAGCTGTGAAGGCAGCTGCCCACAACACCATGTGCAAGTGCTCAGCTGGTAGAAAATGGAGCGAGGCAGATGCTGGGAGGAGAAGTGGCACCTCACACCTTGACAGTGCACCCACAGCTGGGTGGGCAGCTAACAGCGAATGGAGGTGGCATTAAACCTGCAGCACAAGGCTTGCTTAAAATAGGCTTGGTTCTAGTGTGTGTTGTAGGTATAAATGGCTTTCTGCGGCAGCTGGACTGGAGGAGGGGTGGTCTATGAGACCTGTGCTGTGTTGGATGTCTTGAACGTTACTGGTGCTTGCTGGCTGTCCTACCACAGCCCGTTTTCCCAGTGGGTTTAAATGAGCCATCTGGGGTGGAGGAAATTCACCCATGTGTGTGACAGAGAGGTGCGAGCAAAATGTGGGATCCTGTTCTAAGCACTCATTGCAGTAGATGTCTTGCTGCACAGCTCCTTTTTGGTCCCAGATGAAGTCCCACAGCTGTGTGAGATGTCCTCCTCTTTGAAAGCTGCTCCCCACACTAGGAACTGGGGACTACAACTTGAAGTGAATCCCGTTGTATTTCCATCTCTGTTCCCCTGTGCCTAGGGGAAGCCGTCTGTGCATGCACTGCACAGGTCACTAGGTCCTAGGACGTGTCACTAGGAGACATACCCATTTAATTATCCCTGTTGCAGTAGGGCACAGCCCAGCTGCATCCTTGGTCTGTAGGGCTCATGCTGCAGAGCTAAATCCATCCACGCTCATGGCTCTCCCTCCCACCCCACTGTGGACGTGGACTCTCATCCAGCTCTACCCCACAGGTCATCTCAGATAAGGGTTTAGGTTTGGGCTTCTCTCCAGTTGGGTACAGGGAACAGACTCCTGCCTCTTATCATCCTCTCGACGCAGCCTCCAGCTCGGAGGATGAGCTCCAAGCCCAACCTGTTATCAGAGGGATCCAGATGCCAGCCAGCAGAGCGTGGCTTCTGGCAGGGGCTGGCTGTGCTTTGGCCTCTCCATAGGATCACGGAGGAGAGCAGCAGTGCTGGAGCTGCTCCTGGGGCTGGCAGCAGAACAGGCTGACAGCACATTTATTTATCAGTGGCCGAAACTCATGTGCTAAGTCTGTTGAGGTGCCCAAGCTGTTTTCTTCATGGATATTGCTCTGTGAATTGTGCTGGGTTGTTTGTTTTTACATGTGCCCATAGGTCTGAGGTAGGAGCAGGGAGATGCTGCAAACTTGTCCGCTCTGGGCTTGGTTCCCTGTTGCTGTTACGTCAGAGTTCCACTGCAAATCCCCCCCAGATCTGTAGGCTTCTGGTTCCCACACCAAGGCCTGAGTTCCGATGGTGGGACCCCTGGTGGCCCATCAGGAGGGGACATCTGAGAGCTCAGAGGGCTAAGTGTGTTAAATGGCTTCTCACAAGAAACCAGAGCAGTGTTCACCCTCTTCTCAAATCTTTCCAACGAGATGTGCGTGGGGAGAGGAAATGGGAGCTCTCTGCAGGCTTCCCTGTGCTGGCCAGAGGTGAGGACACTGCCTGGGTCCTGCTTCTCCTCCCTGCTTCAGAAGGGCTCCACCCATCGCACAGGGCAATCCTTCCCTCAAGCTAAAGACGGAGTTTTGCATTTCATTTGTTTCCCTCACTTATCGGGGCAGGGCTCAGTCACACGGGAGCATGGACAGCTGCATGCACCAACTCTGTACGCCCAGGGCATCTGGCTGCGTGTCACCCCTGGAGAAAAAAAATAACATAAAAATGTCGCTGGGACCCACCTTAGCAAGCTGCTGCCCCAAACATGCCCCGTGTCAGGAGCTGCCGTGGCTCTCCCTGCCCTCTGGCCCATGGGGAGCTCGCGTTTCCCACTTCCAGATGAATCTCTCTCTCCAGAGTCTAACTCTAGCAAAGGAATGATTTGCTCTTACAGCCTGTTAATGAATTTCTGAAATAAGGAATTAATTACCGTCTGTCTAAATTAGAGTTGTCCAATCCTTTGAGATCCATCTTTTTGATTCTAATTAATTTTAAAAATTACTTTTAGAGTCTTCAGTAGAGATTCTAATTTATTTTACTCTAATATTATTTCTCTGATAAGCAATTTAATTTTTAGATTGGAATCCGCCTAATCTCAAATTTGTCACACAAACTCAGCTCTCTAAGATACTGTTTACAGCATTTTGGAGATGACAGATGATGATGCACAAATCATTCTTTCTTCTTTTTCCTTTTAAACACCTGAATGTGTGTTCAAAGGAGATTAATTGAAACCCTTCACTGTGCTGCATTTAGGAAAGATCTTTAATATTTTAGAAACAAAAACAAATATTAGTTATAAAGCTTCTCAAATTGCACTATTTCATGGAGAAAAATGTGTGTCTAATTTGCTTTTTTAAAAGAACATTTGCTTTATGGGTATTTGCCAGAGTTTGACAGTTATTTAACAGGCTGTTTTTATTAACTCACGCTCTCAGTATCGAGCGCACTGGCAGCTGGAGAAAATTCAAATATCAATTTTACATTCTTATCAAAGCTGCCATCCCACAGGCTGCGATAAACTGCATAGCGAGCTTCATTCTGACTCCTGAATTTGTCCTGTTTTGAATTTTAGGATTCAGAGGATTATTTTTGCTTATTGTGGTGATTACCCCAACTCAGCTGAGGCTCCCAGGTTCTTCCTTCCCATGGTCTTTCGTTCAAGAACACAAGGGGCAAGTGCTTGGGCAGCTGGTCCATCTCGTCCTCTGCTTGGTGGCAGTCCTTGGTGAGGACAAGGACAGGACAATTTGTGATGCTTGGAGGTGACGGGTCCAACAGGCTGGATCTCCATCATGGGTAGTGTGTAGGCACACAGCCCTCTCTAGGGCTAAGAATAGGAATAGGGGGAAAAAAAAAAGTAAGACGTTCCTATTTTTTCCTGCCAAATGAGAATGAAATCTAATAAAAAGTTTAAAAACATATTAGCAAGAGACAGATGTAACCTAAAATCTTGCTGTGCTTGCCAGAATTCATGCAAAGGCAGTTCTACAGAGTCCTGCAGTTCTCCCTGGTGACTCTGGAGTTAGGATTTTCCTTATACATCTCTTGTGGAGGAGCACACAGCTGCCAAGCCCTCTGCTCTGCTGCTTCTCTGCAGCCCTTCCATGCCCCACCCTGGACATCTAACACCCACTTTTGACCCTGGCATGTGTTGAAGGGCACTGGTGCAATGAGGCTGATGCAGTTGCTTAACTTCATCTGCTTGCTGTGTAGGGCAGAGCTTGTCCTGTAAAACCTGGCTGCCTGCATTGGCATGCAAGGGAGGAAGGAAAGTCCTTAGTCATTTTGGACAATTTTACATGAGAGTTTGTTTGGGTCCTATTTGTATTTTTTAATTCCCACCTGTGTGTGGTATGGATCTAGGATTCTAAGAATCCCAGATGCTTAGCAGATGGTTAGCTTGAAAAAATAATCAAAGAGGCAGCAAAATTCTGTGTTCATGCGCTCCTATTTATTTCAATCTGGTGTTTTGCCTCACAACAAGACTAATAAGCAATTACTCTAGCATCTCAAATGCTTATGCAGTGTAAATGCATCTGTCAACCAGATTCAACATCATCAATAAAGCTGCCAAAGCTGTTCATAATTCAATGATATATGCTTTGAGCATCTTTTTTGAATATAATTTAAAGATTGCAGTCCTATGATTCTGACTTTATTTTCTACGTGTTTAAAATACCTCCAGCTGGAAAGCTCCATGCCTTGCGTCACATAATCACCTCTGCCTATGCGGACTGCTAGCAGCCGTGCCATTTGGCTTGCGTGCCCATCATGATTCTGGCTGTTCTGACGGGGTTCCCACAGGGACTGCTGGGGCTGCAGGCATCTTTCTGGGATTTGCAGCATTTCGCTCCTCCTTCCTCTTCTGGTGAAGTTTTCTCCCTATGCAGAATTTCATCACAGTGCCTCAAGCTCTCTGCGCAAAGGGAACTCCGTGACAGGGAAGGTGCGTTCCACAGCACCTTGGGTAGTACTTTTTTTTTTTTTCTTTAAATCTCTTCTAAAGACATCTGCTTGTAAGAAACAGACTGCTGTGATGAGTCTGTGCATATGTGCATGTCTTAATTGCTTTTCTGGATTTCAACCCACTTTGACAGAAATGTCCCAAAAATGGAGCTTTCATTAATACACATGAACAAATTATGATGCATTTCTGCAGACTGTCTGCTGCCAGCTCCTACCTCCCTCTCCCAACCTCCTTCCTTCAATTCCCATGTGCTTGCAAACATTTTGTACCGTTACATCCCATTGTGTGATGGGACTGTCGTCACTTTCTTGTTCACCAGCTCTCCTTTCACCATCAGTGTGTGGCTATTCCCTATCAGGGTGCTCTCAGCCACCTGCATTTTTCCAAGAGCAGTGCACGTTCCCCAGCTTGAAGCAGAGCAGCTCATCAACTGCAGGGAAGCAGTGCTCACTGGGGTTTGGCTCCTTCTTATCTCTGCTACCAAATCCACACTGACCTCTTGGCCACACACTTCTATTGCAGCTCAGAGGAGGGATTGACTGTTCCTCCCATCAGGATCATTTCATGTGAGCCAAAATCCTCTGTTCACGTTGCATGCTGACTGTGCTAATTTACTCTGCCTCTGTTTTCTTGCAACCTACCGGTGTGAGTTTCTCATTCTTTTGGTTTGCATTGTGCCTTATGCCAGAGTTGATGGAATACAGATTTCTGAGCAAAGAGAGGTCCTAATTTTTTTTTAAGGAAGTCTCTTTGTGAATAAGAACCTGAGCCTGTCAGTGCAGGAGGCAATGCACTGTTTAATTTCTCTGTTCTCTCAACTGTGTCAGCTGTGAAGGGAGGAGAGCTGGCTAAAGCAGCACTCTAAGAGCAGTTGTCCAAGGCTAGGAAAAGCAAGTGTTTTAAATTGGCTGTTTGGAAAAACACGGCTGAGATTTGGGCAACACAGAGCACCGAGGGTGCAAAGGGAGGAAGCGCAATGCAGGGCACCCACGTCACTTCCTGGGGATGGTGGTGTCTTGTTGCCAGCTATGTAAAGTTTCTCTTTTCAGAAAGATTTGGAGTAGTCCATGCTCATCCTGTCCCGTGAGGTTGCAGAAGCATCCTGGCTGAGGATTTCGCTCAGTGAGTGTACATGGTCTTCAAGTTAATTCCTTCATTAACCCTCAGGAATAAGCTAGATTGCTTTGACTGGCCTTAGGCTGGGTCTGGGACTTTTCGTTTCTAGATTCTCAAAAAAATTAGGTGCTCATTGTGAAGAGGTCAACCGGGTTGTGTGCTTTCCGGCATTGGCTGTATTTTATTTTATTGGTCAGCATCACTGACAGCTCACATCCCTGCTGGGATGCCCCCACCATCTCCAGACATACATGCGCTCAGACTGGCCCTCTGGGTTCTTCCATGTACATAGACTGACAACCCAGGTCCACCTGGAGCATCCTTGCCTGGTGGAACTGAAGGCTCACCAAAACACCAGCCATGAATGGCGAATCCAGAATTTACCATCGGGCTGATGAGGAGCTACAGGATGATTTCAAACTCAATGTTTTTATACAGATGATCACAGTGTATAATTTTACTCCATTTCATGCTTTGGCAGCTAAGAATAATTTGAAGTGCCATGGAGAAAGTGTAATAGTGACAGTATTTTCTATCTCCTGTCCAGCCCTGTTGCACTGAACCTTCAGCTGTTAGAGCCAGCCTGGTTTTACAGCCGAGAGGTGCAAGGACAAAAGGTGACAGTAAGATTTAACACTTTTTATGCAGTATTTTACAGGAGAGTGATGTGGCACATTCAGGCTGGTTAACAGCACGGTGTAAGTGTTTAACTGGCACTTGGAGGCACTGCAATCGCCACACAAGCTCATGCTAACAAAACCCTTAACAGCACCATGTTACGGGGTCTCTTGAGCCAGGTCCTGCTGCTGTCACTCAGGGAAATGCTGCCCTGGGTCTGGAGGGTCTTGGAGGCTGTGGTGGAGGAGCAGCGGTGTGGGCTATGGCTGCTGCAAAAATTCCCCCAGCAGCAGAGCCCGGGGGGAAATCAGCTCAGTGCCAGAGACCTGGAGGGCCTGCAGGGAGAAGGTCGTGGTTACAGAATTGCTCCAGCTGCATGAAACATTCATGATGCTTCTGAGTTCCCCTGTTTCAAGGCTCAGTGTAAATCCCGTGTTGCTGGTGGAGGTTACCGGGGCAGCTCACTGCCTATCGATCTCCCTCTCTGTTATCATCATGTGTAACTAAAAACAATCCAGGAGCAAGTGCATGCAAGCCTGCATTCAAGCAGACATAAACGCAAATCTCCTTCCTGTTCTGCAGGGTGAATTCCATCACGCAAATTGGTTTTGGATTGGAAGCTAGCCCTGTTCCTGCTTTAAGTCACATTTTTTCCAGTAGAAATGGTAGAAATGTCAGGTTTCAGGACCATGTATGTCTCTGCCTTCGCACCAACAAAAAATAATCAGATTCCCATCAAAACTTATCTTGACAGCTGCTGACGATGATGGATGGAGACAGGTTTAGGAGATCAAACGTGAGACAACCTGTACCGCATTTCAAACCACCCAAGGCTTTTAAGTGCCAATGTGACATCTGGTGGGCTTGGAAACACCAACCGCACTCCAAAACACCTCTGCTGTCCCAAACAACCCTTATTTACCTCTGTTATAAAGTAATAGCTTTCCCCAGGATATTTTAGCATATTATCCTACGTGTGCACTTTGTATGTGGGGACAGGCTGTTGAGTGAAGTTATAACCACGTGATTCTCTTTTTCTCCCTTAACCATCAGTGTCTTGTAATTTTTTTTTT
>VXAV01001314.1:0-43133 GCA_013399715.1 Alectura lathami
GTCCCTTCCAACCCAAGCCATTCTATGATTCTGTGAAAAGCAGCAGCTGTATCTCCCCAGCCTGGGCAGAGACCTGGGTCCCCAGGCACCAGGCTGGGCCCCAGCAGCCAGGCAGGTGTGGTCCTGGGCTGGAGCGGCTGGAGGAGGCCACCTTTCCTCTTCACCTCCCACCTTCACATGACTGTAACATAGGCCAGTAACTCACCTTGGGTAAAACCAATACTTTTGAATATATTTTGTATCAGCTCTTTTTTTTTTTTTTTTTCTTTTGACTTGACAGTAATGTAATTTTAGGGCAAACTCACTGGATTTCAAGGGCAGAGGCCAAGTTCACTTCTCTTTGGCACCTGTGTGTGTGCTTCCTTCTCACAGTAGCCATTGTGCCTTACTTGCTCATGTCACCTTATTCTGGGCCTTATGAAATTCTGAGTACAAGTTTCCATAATTGGAGGCAGCAGAGGACTGAGAAATGGGAAAAGTGGGATACCCCACCTGGAGAAAGCACTCAGGCCAGACCTGAGATTGCTTCTCGGGCTCAGGCTTCTTGGTTCTGGCTCAGCAAGCATGGAAGCTGTGTTGGTCTGTCACCATGTACAAGGTGCTGATGCCCACCAAACATGACCTGATGTCTCTGCTCCCACGGCATAGCTTGCCCACACAGAAGCTGGAGTTCGCCCCCCTGCCAGCTTTGCTTGACCAGCCACGGCTGTTCTTGAGGTGCACTAACCTGAAACATCCGTGGGATAAGACCATATTGGGGACCCCTGGATCAGTTTCTTATTTCTTTGCTCCCCTGCTGTGTTTGCCAGCTCCTCAGGAGTGAGTTGTTTCAGGTGTGCCTGTTAAATTGGCAGTGACTGACATTTATTGCTGGCACCTGGGGATTTCCTGTCACTTCAGAACTACTGGGACCTGTCTAAAAATCATACTTTTCACATGCACCTTCCCATCCAACCCTTCCTTCAGCTGGTACCATCTAATATGATCAAAGCATCTACCCATCACATAGTCCCTCTTCACTTTGTCGCTCGTGGGGTCTGATGAATCGCCCTTGTTATTATTCTGTGCCTGTGGGTCACCCAGCCACAACACAGTGCCAGCACAACGGTGACAACTAAATTATAACAATTTCTCAGCTTCCTTTGCAGCACAGATATAATATTTATGGCACTATTAATGCGCAGTGCTGTCAGCATTTTTAAAAGGAGAGTAACTCACCTGTCCCTGTCACACAAGCATGTCCTATGTGTTTCAGAAGTGTCAGGAGAATCCTTATCAATTTTTCTCTCTTAATAGTCTTCTGCCATGAAGCCCAAGTCAAAAATGGCAGACTGCAGCACAGGAAAGCTTGATGGATCTCTCTGTGGAGACAGCCAGCATAAAACTTTCATCTGTCCTGCTTAAGAAAGTGACTTAGCCTTCAGGCTAAGGTGCTTTTTTCCCCTTTATTTCCTGATTTTAAGCAGAATTTAAGCTTACAAATATCTTCCTGGATTTGTCCCATAACATTACAGGACACCTGGTACTTGACAAAACCAATACATGATGCAAAACTCATTCTGCTCAGTCAAAGGGACCAAATGATATTGAGAGACTTATGCTGTGCTGGATGTCAGCTATCTCCCCAGGGCCAGTCATGAAGTTGGCATCAACACTGCTATTGTGTGCTTTGGTTACATTAGCAGAATATGACGGATTGCCCTTGACCATGAATGATCTGTAGTGTATTTATGCTGCCAAGGGATGGAAAAACACAGACATTTGGCATGAATGAGTATGACACCTCAACTCTAAGCTCCGACCACTTTCGAAATATGACATAGACCTTGCAGACATAAAAAACTCTTTGCATTTATAACCATATATGCAAGTTGCTCATGTGGCCAATGAAGATAAGCCAGAAAAAATATTTTCTTTTGCTAGTGTTGCTTAAACTGCCTCCGAGAGTGGAATAAATTCTAGCAGAGAATACATCCCATGTGGGATGCACTAAATGCACCAGAGCCAGGTCCTTTGGAGTCCTTCTGTAATTAAATGAGATCTGGTTCATATAGCTGATGGAGTTTCCACTCACCCTAATGCAAAAAATAAACCAGACCATAGAATTTAGAGCATGGAAAATCCTGCTCTGCAGCAATTAGAGGGAAATCAAATTTGCATGGAGACATCTATATTGCTGCTGTTGAAATTAGGTGAGAAGCACTTCTGGTCCTCCTTGTCCCTGGACTCATCTAGCAAATACTGTGGTGACTGAAGTGGTCCTTTCTTAAATTTGTCTTTTCCTGCATGGTGGTCCTACAGCAGAGCAAGCTTGTGGGCACAAGAGCACTCCAGTCAGACCAAATCACTGCCTTGGTAATGGGACTGTTCTTCCAGGCTACGTCTTGCAGACCACTTACCTACCACTTGCCTTACTTTAAACAAAAGCAGGTGATGTTGCTTGAAGCTGGACAGGGACAATGGACATGAACTTTTCTGTAGGAATATGATGGGGCCTTCCACTCCAGCTAGTTGTAGTGATACAGACTTGTACCTACAACCAAAGGCTCTCATGATAATAACTTTGCGGAAAAAATGCTTGAGCATTTCCCACCGTCACTGCTTTTCCAGCAGAAGTTTTGTTGGCCTACCTGTGGACTTTAAGTCTTTTAGGTACTTCTGGATTGCCCTTCCTTAGCCTTCTCATGCAGTTTCATGTAAAACACCAGGAAAGAACGGGCAGAAAGCTGCAGAGGAAGGGAGTTGGATGTAGGCCTTCCTCCTAATTTGTCACAAGAACTTGCTTTTATTTTTCTGCTTGAAAAGCTGGTTATTAAATTTCTCATGCATTTGCACTGACCTGGACAGGAACCAACCTCTATTATAGTCACTAAAACAAATCTGGTCTTGGAGAGACATGCCAGTCATGATGGACATTTTGTGGCACAGCCTTTTGCTGCCCCTCCATCCTAACTCTTTTAAAATGACAAACCTGCATTTAGGAAAAGGAAATTTACTGTGGATTTCGGTGCAGATGGTGATAAGTGTGAGTTAGCATTTGTAAGCTTATAAGCACATATGGTTTTGTACATATCAATTAAGGCAGTTGGCTAATCACTCTAATATCATTACTGATTCATCTGTATGCCTTCAAATAGGCATTTACGCTCAGCCTGCTGGTTTTTGTACGTATGGACTGGATTGTGCAATTCTCCTTGTCACCATTTGTAGCCAATAACATTTCCTTGGCACCAAAGGGATTAAAAGGGTGCATTTCAGAACTGTGTGGGCAAGTCGTTTGGCCCATGCCTTAGGATAAAGGAAGCACATAAAATATTTGTGCGTGTGTGGTTTCTTTTTAAAGGCTCTGCTAGTCATGCCATGGGCTGAGTGACAACAGCACTATGTCTGTGCACATGGGACATACATGCAGACTCATGCATGTACTCATCCTGGTGTTTGTGAGCTTGTTGTGCACAGCCATGCATTCTGACCCTGCCAGCCTCACCTCGCAGCCATCATACCTCCAACATCCAGCAGCCTTACAAAGCTAATCTTCTCATCTCAGCCTCTCTCATGTCCATGCAGATACAACATATCCCCCAAACAAGAGCCTAAAAACCCACCATCACCTTCCTGGCTACCTACAGCTTACCTCCAAGCCCGCTGCTCCTGTTTGCCGGTCTGTGGTCTCAGCATAGCATAGCCCCTTTGCTACCCTGCCCATGCACAACTCTGGGCTTACACCCTTCGTCTTGCTGTTTCCCCTCTTGTTGCCACCTGGATCAAGTTTCTCTTGTGTCCAGGCAGCATCCCTGAGATCTGCACCCTCCAGAGGCAACCACAAGAGCTGACAAGCAGGGTGTGGTTTGGTCACCTCCATGATCGTGGGTTTTTTAGCTGTGCCTTCTCAGGGGCAGTTGCTCTTCAGTGCATAGGGAAAATGGGACCAGGGGGCAGCCTGAACTGCAGGTGTTGACCAAAGAGGTAGATCCCAACTGCTCTGAGCACAGAGCTCCCATGGCTCGCCCCTACGCCAAATCCCTTCATCCAGGCTGGGAAATAACCACTCCTGTAGCAGATCTTAACATTGAGCCATGGGGATTTTTTTGAGTTTTACCTTTGGACTACAGACTGTTTGCACACTACACAAACACTCTTTGTTCTGTTTCCTTTTTTTCACTTTTCAAGACTCCATGTCTACTTGAACTAATCTCCAAGTGAATGGTGCCACTCCAGAGCCAAGAACAGAAGTATTTTGGAGAACATTAAATTATTTTTGTATCTTTACTTCTATCTTCAAATTGCGCTTAAATCTCAAAAGTATATTTGTTCTTTTCTTTCTTTTTTTTTTTTTAAACAAGATGTTTTTCTTCCAAAAATTATTTTGAGTTTTGATACCGAAGACCTTTCCCTGTCTGAGTGAAAACTTGTTCTTAGAAGAAAGAAAACTAAAAAAGACTTAAAATTCATGGCTGGTTTTCTCCCCGAGCTGTGGTCCAAAAGAAAATTTTTATGTTAGTTCTTCACAGGAGATTATTTATAGACTTTTGCTAGCCACAGTGTTAAATCTGCTACCAAGAGGTTGCAGGATGGTATTTTTAGTACCCTATCTAGAACTGAGCCATGTGATTTCCACATCAGCTCCAAAGAACTGCATAATGGAAACTGCATTGTACCTAAAGGATGAGAGGTGATGGCCTCAAACTGCACCAGGGAAAGTTCAGGTTGGATATCAGGAAAAACATCTTCTCTGAGAGAGTGGTCAGGCATTGGAACAGGCTGCCCAGGGAGGTGGTGGAGTCGCCATCCCTGGAGGTGTTCAAGAAACGTGTAGATGTGGCACTTAGGGACATGGTTTAGTGGGCATAGCGATAATGGGTTCATGGTTGGACTAGGTGATGTTAGAGGTCTTTTCCAACCTTAATGGTTCTGTGATTCTATAGCATATATATATGAAATTAATAGGCCTATAAACGCCCAGCATGGAGCTCTGCTCTTGCAGTGTGATGGATGAAGCTCCAGCTCTCCTCATCTCAATCAGCCCCAGTTAACCATGCAATTAGCTATGCCATGGCTGGCCCAGAGGCCCTGCGCCCTGTTGGTGCTGCTCATCAGCAGTTCCTGTTGTCATTAATTGAAACTGGAGGTTCAAAGTGCTTTGGAGCCTGGATCCAGTGCAGGGCTGGGCCAGGTTTCCACTCTCAGGTTTATAATCAGAATGAGATCTGCCCTATGTACAAATAAGACCTAGCTGGCAAATGGGTGTTTTCCTATGACATTTTTCAAAATAAGTGAAAGGGAGTTGGGCAAAACCATTTGGCATAAAATGCCTGTGTTTTTGGCAAAAATTTGAAATACTCTATATCTAAGGCATTACTTAATGAACAATGTAGGTTAGATTCATTGCACTGGCGCTTTGGCTCCACAGTATGACCACTTCTGCTGGGATGGATCCCCATGCCTCCATGAGGGTGTCATTGGACCGACCCAGCTGCGGCACCTCATGAAAGGCGTGCTCTGGCCAGTGGGTTTGCTGATGCCGAAGTGTGGGAGCTCAAAGAAACCAGGCTGTGCACAGCACCATAACAGCATTTCAGAGTCAAAATAACTTAGTTGTAGTCTGAGGGAATGTTGTACTTGTTCATAAATTTTTGCAACATTGAATTAAAACATCTGTGGAAAGCAGACACCGGTGAAATATTGAATAGAAATTTAGCTCAAACAATTTTTTTTTTCCCATCAGAAAATTGATTTCATATCAGCCCAGGGCAAATATTGCTATCTTGATTGAATGAGGTGGAGAGAGTATTTGCCAGTTGCTGACATCTCTCCAGTCCCTCGTTTTGCTGTGTGTTGTTGCACGATGTCATTACGTCCCGGCTATTTTGTGACACCGAGCTGAACTCAACTGAAGCTGTTCAGTCTATTTTCTCCAAGACTTCTGAGTCTCCTAGTCTTCACTGAACTGGAGTGTTTTGAATGAGACATTTAAAAATCACAGCCTTGCCAGCTCTCCAAGAACATCAGCTCTTGGTTTCCTCTCATGTAAGTGTAGCTACTGGAACACTGGGCACTTCATCTGATGTAAATGTCTATGCCTCCTCTCCAGGCAAGCAGAGATGGGCACCTCCTGGAAAGCTGTTTTTCTCATCTGTTTCAGAAGGGAATAATTGGAAGAGCTTGTCTTAAGGGAGAGTTGAATTTGTAGATGAGTGATGGCAGGTGGGGTAAATTAGAACCCAACTCCTCTGAATTTTGAGCCTGTGTTTTGTTTTCCCTGTGGCCCCTCATGACTTCCTGGGCCCAAGGGGTGATTGTATTGCACTGGGGTAGAGTACATTGTTCATGGACAGATGGAAAGAGTCCAAGAAATGTAAATATTATTAGCAGTAATAACTTAGCCTTCCTTATCTCCATAAAAGCTGCTTCTACTTCAGAGGGTTCTGGTGCATTAACAATGGTTTGGCATTACCAGACATTGAGACCTGTGACCTTGGATTGGAGCATTTTCTTGACAGAGTAATTTGTACAGAATTCTCACAGAACAAGTGCATGATTGCTTGAAACTGAGCCTAACCCATGCTTTACTTTGAGCAAAATTAATCTAGGAGAGAAATCCTGCAGTCAAGAAATGAAGAACAAGAGGGTGTGTGACATCTATTGCAGTTTCATGTTTGAAGGTAAGGTTCTGTGCATCTCATATTGATATAAAACGTACAGTGGTGTGCTGGGGGGTTCTACTCAGCCCCCAGGGTGCCACTCATGGTCAGACTTGTTCCAACAATATTTTGCCGTAACCATTTCCTGGCTGTCCTACTCTTGTCCCATGGGGTGGGGCAGCCAAGCAGTGGCTGGAGGCTGAGGAAGAGTTGCCCACCTGTCCCCACTGCCTGGGGCCCAGGGACTGCAGCCCACAGGGACTGCAGCCCACAGGGCAGCAGCCCTAACCTGCCCCGCATGATCCTCCCTTTGCCCCTTCCTGGCCTCCCACTTTTTCTGCCCTTTTCCCTGAGCGTGGGGCCCTACTGCCCACTGCCAACTACAGCTGAAGACATGGTTGACCCCCTTCATTGTCCCACTTCTTCTAAACAGAGATGCAGGCTGCATTCAATTCCTCCAGAGTGATGGCCATTGCCATGATTATCCGTCTGATGGCTTCTGTATTTCTGTAATTAACGGGTGTCACCAACGGTGACCTCAGCCACAGAAGTCCCACCTCATGAGCTCTGTACCAGGTATCCTGCCCAGAAGCCAGACCATAGGTTGCATCTGCTCATGGTGGGTGCCGGGATGGGCTTTCGGCCACATGTCTGCTCTGTGCCTTTTTCCCAGTGCCATTAGGAAGGGCTGATCTCCATGCCAGTCACCCCTGGGGCCAGGCTAGCTAGTGAGGGAATGTGGCAACCAGCATGTTGTCTCCCTGTCATTGATTGTCCAGCTGGGATTGCTCATGTATAGCAAGTTGGCCCTTCTAAAATCCAGGCTCACCTCAAAATGGCCATGAATTTTTATGAAAAGTCTTTAGAGATATACTGCATAATGACCCAATTTCATGACTAATGTATATTTCATGTTAGGGTTGCTGTACCTTGAGTTTCCACACAAAACCCCTGAGCTTTGTTCTCATGGTTACCAATGTGTCCTTTGAATCCCTCAATAAAATGCATTAGAGTGGTGCCCACTGGAAATATTATACCCAAACTTTAAGAGACCAGGCCATTATCATGCTCCGTTTTCACTGACTTCCTCAATCTCCTCAGGAAAAACAATTTCTTCAGAGCTGAAACTTGGCTCAGAGGATCTCTCACAGAGACGGAATTCGATAAAAATTCACTGCAGACATTTCTGACTTAGAGAAATAGAAAATAAAACAAAGCTTGGCAGGTTTGGATTTCTTGGGGGATGCATTCATAAACTCAGAACTCTTTTGTCTTGGAAAATGAATTCTTCTGAAGAAATGAATCATTGATGTATATCTTCTTTTATTGAGGGAGGAACCATAGAAGTTAATGAGAACAATAGAAATTAATGAGAATACAGAGATAAATAAGATACATTTTAATTATTTTTCTTTTCCTTTAGAAAATGCAAATTGTTCTGAAAAACAAAAGCTGTGCTTATGGATTTTGCTGCATTTCAGTGTTGGAAAGTACAGTTACTGGTGACTCTGGCCTGCCAGAAACCATATTGCTCATGTAAATTATTTTGTCTCAAAAGCAAATTTTTCTTTCATAAACCTAATGTCGTCTGACTGATTAGAGATACATATTTTAAATCCTTATCAGAAGAAAGGTCAGTCACACAGTGATGTGATTTCACTTGTAGAGATTCCACTTAGTATAATGCCTGATGAAAGAAATTCAGTTTAACCTTTTGAATGACTTCAGGAGCCTGAAGAAATGTTATGAGGCTGCTTCCTTTAGGTGTTGTCATCTTCAGACTCTTTCATATCCCATCTCAGCTGCCTCTTCTCCCTGTAACAGTTTATAAGAAATACACCTGACTTCTTACATGTTTTGTGGGCATTATAAAAAAAAAAAGACCTCAGAGAAGGTCTTGCTTCAGTTCATGTTCATGTTCTGCCCAACTATATTGCTCATTCACTTCTGTGTCTGCCTTGCTGAGCATGATGGCCACATGTATATGATGCAGAAAGCATGCTTAACTTCAAGGAGAACAGAGGTACAAAGAAAAGAAATTGGCTTTCAAGAAAGCCTTGCACTTCTTCTCCAGGTAATTACACAACTGATTGCCTGTGGGCCTTGCTGCTTGTCCTTTTAATAGGTTTATGTTCATATTTTGCTTATGTTGTTTAAAACAGGTTTACAACAGGTTGTGCCAATACAGCAAATGTTGCCTGAGGTAGAGTAGGCCCCCTTCTAGGATAGAAATGGATGTTGTTGCAGCTGTTAATCAAAGAGGCCTTTGGCTTTTCCTGGTTTCCTAAGAGATTTCTTCACAGGTGTGGTCCTCAGAAACTGCAGCACTGTTTGCCGAAAGCCTCCAATTTTATGTGAAAATATTCTGTTTACTGACAGCAGTGCCTTTAATAGCTAAATAGATTATCTGCAAGATCCAAAGTGTCCTGACAAAATGCACGGGTTTGTGCTAGCTGAGCATCCAACCCTTCAGCAATGGGATACGAGGGTACTGGACAGCCTTGCTGTCCCTAAGCAGTGAAAACTGTATCATTGCTGCATCCTCTGTGCCTCTTAAGCAGCTCCCCATGGCTTCTGTGGCTGTGAAAGTGGCCGCTGAAGTGGCCGTCTGTCATCTCCCTTCTTACAGCTGCAGCGCTGCTGCAGTAATATTTAGCCCATGCTCATGTAGTGCTGGGGGACTGTGGACTACTTTCAGGGGTATGTTACATCCAGCCAAGAGAATGACCGTCAGCAGTTGGCTTATGTCAGTCTTCCAGGCTTACTCATCTTCCCCAGAAAGCACATGGGGGTCTGTCATAAATAAAACCACAGACTCTAACCCACCTTCCCACAGCTACCCGACAGAAATTCCATGGTCTACTTATTTCTTTTTGCTTCTTCCACCTTTATTGTATATTAGTAACATGTGCACGAATCAAAAGTGAGTTTGGGGAGCAGTATAATGAAATCCACCAAGTTGTTTCGGACTCTGACAAATGAGAACAGGACAGCTGGGCACATCCCCCTTTGCAGAATGGGATGTCACTGGCTGGCTGCTTGCTTTAAGGAACGACTTCCTCTGATTTAATCTGAATTTACGAGTCCTGAGGTGAAGTGCGCGAGACCAGCGGCTGAAGTGCAACTCCAGAGCTGACCTGCTCAAACCCTCCAGCCCCTGGGGGAGTACTGCCTGGGGATGGGAAAGCACCTTCAGAGCAGGAACACTGTGCAAAACGTTTGTAGCCATTTTCTTCAAACACACTGAGCACAGCATTGCTTACTGCTCCTTCAGATGGGGGCAAATGTTACTGCTGAAAGTATTGCTGGTGTCACTGCTGAATTTGGTCCAGACACTTCCAAGAAAATTTTGTCTGCCTACTGCAAGCTACATTTAGCACAAGCCAGTCATTTGTGACTGTAGCTTATAAATACACTTAACTACTGGCACACACAATGGGAAATATAATGCATCTTCTCTGAGGGCCAAGTGTTCGTTATTCATTGCGTTCATTATTCACTCCCATTGTAGCTCCTAATGGGGCATTAACACTTGCTGGGCCATTAGCCCAGCTAAAGGTCCCAGATTTCCTTGGCATACCTATCATCTGTTTCATCTGATGTGTGGATCCTGGCTGCTATGCACAGGAAGGGGGCATCACAAAGGGAAATTCACGCTTACTGTTCTGGCTCACATTTCATTATAATGTCATAGTTTGTTTTTTTTTTTTTTTTTTTTTTTTTTTTTTTTTTTNCACTGACTTTCTTGTAGTCAGACGAGGATCATTAGCTTCTGAAATGAAAAATTTTAATTAAGCTAATCTGCACTGTGCCTTCTAACTCTTCAGATCACATTGCCAAATTAGGAAGGCACAATCGTTTCTGTGTTTGTGTTTAATAACTATTTCAGCACTGCTTGATAAGGCTGACACTACTACACTGAGGACACTTGGAGCCATGTCCCAGTGACTCACCACTTGGTCTCTTCCCCTCAGGAGGAGGTGTGTGAGACTGAGTCATACCACTCTAGATGGGTGTAAAGGGGCTTGAGCAGGGAGACTGTTGGCATGACAGGCATGTCCCTTGTTAATCTGATGGAGTGAAAACAAGAGTGATAATTAATCACCTTCATCCGCTGCTTCCAAAAGCAGCCAGATCCATCCTGACCATGAAAGGAGAATTGCTGTGATCTTAGCTCCTCTTCCCCTCTCAGAAAGTTCGAAATGTAAAGGAAACATTTAGGAAACTTTCAGCATGAGTATAATAGGAAACTGCTCCAAATAGATGTATGTTTTCCAGTGGCTGGATGGGTGTTAGCAGCTCCTGCCTCCTTCAGTCTTAGCCAGGGACTCATGAGACCTCCTTGCTTCTCAGCTCTGCTGCTTTGTCTGTCTGCAGGACCACATGTGAAATAGGGCACAGAGATGGATCTGGCTAAAAATAGAGCCAAAACAGTAGAGTAGAGGACAATTTCCCTTCTCTGTGGGCTTGCAAATAACTGCACCAGAAGATGTGAGAGGCTGCAACAAAACTGGGATGGAGTGGAGGGCTGAGTTTGAAATTCTTAAGGGTTGTTGCAGCTATGCACAAAGGTGTGATTCTCTAACCACCCTAACATATGGTTGTGCAGAACCCTTTAGCCATCCATCCAGAGACCTGGTCAAACAGTGCTAGTGTTTCCTGAGCGTTGTCTTTGGGCCCTAAAAGGACCATGGAGGTACATGCTGCGTCTTCCCAAGTGACTTTCTGTATTTATGGCATCCTGTCCTTGTGGAAGTCAGTGAACTGCTTATAACGGTCTTCAGAGAGAGAAGGATTTGGGCCATACAGTACAGAAAGTGACTTCACAGACTATCATCAAATCCAGTCTCTTGTAATCACAAGCAACCACATCCCTTAAGTAATATGCCAAACTCCACCTTGAAATCAAGCAGGTTTCTTTGCCATCTGTTCCAGAATCCAGAACCAGTTTAATTAGAAGAGAAAGTCTCTAGTTACTCTAAGCCATCATTACAAAGATCGTTTTTAACCTTCATTTAATCATCTTTCTGATTCTCCCCACGGATCAGGCTTTAAGATATCTTGCCACTGATGTTGCCACTCAAAAGTTATTTGTGGTGCAATAATGCAGGCACAGCTTCTCATGAGCACTTGCAGTGGTGGAGACCTGATTAAACCTCACTTGAAAGTCAGACTCGCAGGTGCTAATGCACAAGCTGGCATGTACCAGTGGTGGGATCTTGTTTACCCACTCGCAATTGCCTCTTCCCATTGGCATTCACTCAGTGTCTCCGTCACCTCGGCTCTGATATTTTTTTCCCTCCAGTGAATCATTTATGCACTTTGCTGCTATCAAAGAAAAGTCTTCATTTTTCAACACACTGTCAGAAAGAATTCCTTTGAAAAAATATCTTACTTAGGCAAGCCTTTCAAATGAAAGCAGAACTACCTTGAATTACACCTGCTCCTCAGGTTTATAAAAAAGAAAGACATTTTTATGTAATCTTGCTTGTCTTTCTGCCTCTACAGGTCTATCTATTTATTAGTATTTTCTCCAGGGTCAATTCAGTAGTTTTTTTTATAATGATGGTTCCAATGCATTACTCTGGGGTGATATTATTCCATAGGCTGGTGGTCTGCTCTTTCTCTATGCAGAGCAGTTGACAGTTATGATGCCTCCTTCCTAGGTAATACCTATGGCATGCTTCATCCCTCTTCAATCTTTGCCATTTAGCAACTGCCTATGTAACATCACTAACCTTCCCACGGGAGTTGGTATGTGCCTTGCATAGACAGGCATAGCCACACCTAATCCTGAAAGTAACAAAATTTGGCCTGGGTTTGCTGGGTTTCACACTGGTTTCACAGCTCTTCTTTGAACTGTTTGCCTACTTGTCAACATCTTTTTGAGATAGGGAGTGGTCTTACTTACAGTATGGTTGCATTAAGAGCATCATTCTGCCAGTGCAACTGCACACGGTAATTTTCTGTGTGGGGTGGTCAGACGAGAGTGAGCCCATTGCTGTGAAAGAGAGAAAATATCCTGGCTTCCAACATAACATCCATGCCAAAGAAGCCCAAAATTGCATTAATCTTTATTTGTCTCTAAACCTCACTGTAGGTTACTAACCCCTGAGCACTGCCATTGCTTGGTCTCTTGGTATTGCTGCTGCTTTGCAATCTGCTCCCTCTGGTAGGATACTGTTATTATGCACAGCAGAACCTCCCTGCATAATTGCATTCAGCTTGTGCCTCTCCTCCTCCCGATTAGTGAGGAACATGGACTGGAAAGGACCGTGTGGGTCACTGAGTGCAATCCTTTGCAATTCCAGGGAATCGTGCCCTAGATTTAGAGTGCCAAAGGATCCCAGAAAGGGGTTTTGTCCTTTTCCATACATGTCTCCCAAACCCCCTCCAGCTCGTTGGAAAAGGAATTTTTAACCCCCAAACCACAAGACCATTAGTGTGCCTATAAAAAAGGCAGTGTCAGACACTACAGCAAAAACAATGTGGGACAACTACGCTGCCCCCTGAAACTTTAAGCTTCAAGAGGAAGAGAAAAATAAAAACAACAGCCAGCCAACATATTAATCCCTCACAAAACACTCAGCATTGCCAGTGGGCCATTGGAGGTCCTCCGGGACGTGCGGTCTGGTGGCATCAACACACCGTAGGCTCACTGCGGCTTGCAAATTGTTTTCCTGGTACTTGTGCTGTGGCCTTGCTGCTGTCTTCAGTGAATAAGGAAATCTAACCCTGGGAAAATGAGTGGTAATGCTAGAAAACCACTGTCACCTCACAGAGTGGTAAGGTGCCCACGTAAGCTGCCCAGGGCCATGCTGCAAGACATCCCCTGCATCTGCTCAGCTTTCTGCAGCCTCCTACGTCTGCTTTCCCTGCCTCGGTGTGGAAATAGGCTCCCGGGCCTTCCCCTCTCCAACACAGACCAAATATATCTGGGTGTTTGCATTCCCAGTTCTGCTGTGCTGGACGTTTTGAGCAGCAACAAAGAGCCACTCTCACATTCGCCAGCAGAGCAGGGCTTTACCCAGCCCCTGGCAAAACAATATATTTGCTTTGCAGTTTGTTTTTACTGCCCTCCTGATAACAAATGTAAACCTTAGTGGTGTGTATGTGATTAAACCCTGAGTGAGGCACAAGGCGATGGCTCCCGGTGCTTCAGAGCACTTGTAGTGGGTAGTTCGTCTTCTGCAGTTTCGTTAGTAAACACTGCACAGTGTCAGCCCTATATTTAATGCTTTGTTCTTTAGCATCACCCATTGCCAGTGAAAGCAACCTTTCAGACAAAGCACTTTGTTAGAGCCTTGCGAACTCCCCGAGAACAGTGAGTGACTTGTGTCATGGCCTCCTCTTGCAAGCCCCAAACCTGACCTGAGCATGGCAGCGTGGTGTCTGGGGAAATGAAGAAAAAATGAGTAACACTAAATAATCGCTCCCTCCATTTTCTCTCTCCATCCTCCAGCAAAGCGCTCTGACCCTCAGAGGAGGGTCATCCTTCTGCACTACATTTCTTATGTCTGCAATTGCTGTTCCATCCTGTTATAAACCCAGGCGCTAAGAGAGGGGAGAAGATGGTTTTTTAGACTGAGTGTAAGCAATTTGGGAGAAGAGGGAACAAAACCTCGGGAAGCAAAGATAACCTATAATGTCAGGAAACTACTTCTGAGCATCTGGTAACCTCAGCAAAGGCAGACCTTCCAAATCAGGAACCAAATTCTGAGGCATTTGGGGCTGGTGATGATGCTTTTGTATTCCCAATCCATGAAGATTAATGCAATTATGGATTGGAAACAGTGCATCTATTTGCTAGCATTTTTAATGCAAATGTTCATAACCTTGTTTGGTTTAAAGTGTTATTTCATTTGGTTGATTACATTGTTCTAAGTCTGCAGTATTCTGTAGTTTAACAATAGTGCCATGTCTTCTCACTTTTATATCCATAATGAATTTTTGCATGCAAATAAAATACCATTGCTTCAGCTTCCAGAAACCTCTGAGGCAAACATTTTATTACATCATGAAATTAATTTTTATTGTCCTTCTGTTCTGTGAGGCAGAAACACAAAGCAATATGAGAAAAAAAAAATCAACCAAAGTGGCCTTTTCAGCAGCTTTGCAGCCAGAATTTCTCTGTAAATCTCAGAGGCAATGTGCTCTTCAGATCGATGAGCAAAACTGAGGGGGTAATGGCACATTGTACGAGTGGAGTCTACTAAAAAACTCTCCGTGGTATGGGAGCGTTAACTGCAATGGGGCCGCGCGGACCATCCTGCTGACTGGCGGTGGAGTTTCTGCCTCATAGGCTGGGGGGAAGCACACACATTAGCATTTGCTTTTGCATGGTCAGAGTGCGAGATGAACAGACACCGCGTCTCTTTTGGGGCCAGCAGACTGGGAGTCCTGCTGCAACATCTGTTGCAGCCTTGTGGCCTGACAGCTGTGACATAAACGCTGAATTATTAAGTTTAAAAGAAGATTATTGGGTTTATCCTCCAGTTTGTAGGAGTTGTCAGGTAAAAAAACGCATCCAGAGGCACTGGGGCAGCAACTGGGCTGAGGCTTCAGGGGCAGTGGCCGTGAGATGTGGTGGCTTTCAGGGATGTCTGGGATGTGGCATGAATGTGGCTTGGACGCCCTGATGGATGGATGCTTCTGGGGACGTGACCTCCAGCAGCTGCTGCAGGCGTGGGACTGGAAGCTGCTGGGATGCAGGAGGAAGCCTCCAGGTGAACTGGCTTTTTCTGTAGCTGCTTGCCCCTGTTTATGTATCTCTTCACCCAGGCAGGGAAGGCAGGATCAGGCCACGGCTGGGTAGGCGAAAGGAAGAGTGTATTTGCAGCGTGTGAACAATTAGATGTCTCTGGCTGCAAATGGGAGCTCTGTGCGTACTGTGCTGTAAACACAGCAATTTGTGTGTGCTCACGCATGTCCTGTCAGCGTTTGTTTAATGCTTCGGTTACACTGGCTTTTTTCCTTCCCGTTTGTGTTTTAATGCACAGGCACTCGCTGAAGTGCATCCACTTAGCAAGCATCTGGCCTGGCCAGGGCTGAACATGCATTTTAACCACGTCTGACTTCTCAGTCAGCACCAAGGAAATTAACAGACCCCATATCCCCCTCAATAGTCACTCTTCCTTCCCTTACTGACCACATCCTGTCCGAGGGATGCCAGGAGCTGATCCCAGGCAGAACCTTGCTTTGCAGCGGGTCAACGCAGTTGTGCAAAGCCTGTAGAAGCCAAGGCCTCTCCGGTGGCCTCTGGATGCCACCAGCTTCAAGAGTCAATTGGCTGCAAACGGGAAGCCTGACTCTCTGCTGCAATGGACTCAGGACTTGTTTGTTCAGAGCAACTTTCAAGGCTCACCTGAAATTAAGGATTTACTGAAGGTTTTAAATTCAGCAGAAATCTAATTACCACGGTTATGCGTTACCAGACAAGTCACAATGCCAAGTTAATTTGCTTTGTTGGATTAGTATTTGGACCAGTTATATGCAGGGAAGTGGCATTAATGAACAAACACAAGAACTAGTGCAAGTCCATTGGGGAGCCTTCATTAGACCATCCTCTGCTCGGTGTGACATGCCATTCGCCACAACCTGTCCTTTAGCTCTTTCCTCCCAGGTCCCAAAGGATTAAATAATTCAAACTTTCACAGCCTTGTGCTCACCATCCTGAGCCCATGAGCTGGAGGTGACCTGACCCTCACACATGAGGTGGGGTAAGCAGCACAGGAGCAAACACCCTCACCTGCAGCCAGTGCTGCCGACAGCAACTCTCCACTACTCAGGATGGTTCATCAGGCTCATTTCCAGGTCTGGTTTTCATCATTATTATTATTATTATTATTTCCCCAAGCTGAAGAATTTCTCACAAAGAGCTCTGGAGCAGGATTTAGGGCTCCTCATGCCAGCAGTGCTGCCCAGTTGGGGTGTGGCCAGATTGACAGATCGTGGATGCTCACAGAGTGACCGGCACACATGGACCTCGAGCTCCAGCACCTGTATGGTCCAGTTTCAAACTCTTTTTCCAGGGCATACTCATGCACACAGCCTGGAAACATTCCTTTTACAAGTCTTTGTGCTGACAAAAGCTCATCACATGAATATGCAAGAAAGTGAGCACCAAGGGAGATGGCTGGCCAAATTCATTAAAATCCGAGAGTGATTGTGTAGGGGAACATCCTGGCAGAGCTGCTCCAGCTCTCAAATTCATTCATCCTTCCAGCAGAGCCATTAGCTGTGGAGGAAGTGATGGCGATTTGTTTTATCACTGTTTAACAGTTTGATGAAATTTGGCAACTTAGAGCCCCATCACAAGCAGTTTGAGGGACCCATCTGAAGGACTTCAGCTGGAGGACTTCACTGGGAGCACGGCCTGGCTGCCCGCTGCGGCAGAGAGGGCACCTATTTTATCCCTGCTGCTAGCAATATCTTGTGTGGCTGGAGAGGACTCTGATAAGCAGTCTCCTCGCTCAGGGGCCTCCGTTCTGAGCCTGCAATTAGCTGACAAGACTCTGGGCCAAAATGAGCGTTATCTGTTGCATTGCCATAGTTTGAAGTGCCCTTTACAGACAGGGTGAAAGAATGGGGCCTTCACCCCTGTGAAAATCCTGGTCACCCACGGCCCAGGATGGCCACTGTGATGTAGGAGTCTGTATAGACATGGTGCAGGAGAGTCCTTGGAGGAGTTTTTGGGGGACCGGCTGAGCTCTAGGCAAGTGTCAGGTTCTGGGGGCAGGATATAGTTGCCCTAGTTCAACTAGGGCACTGACTGGTTTTATGGACATCTCCAGTAGGTGAGAACTATTAGAGTGAAAACCACACATTTCTAGTTCACCTGTATGAAGGCCTTTTCAGCATCAGCAAAGGAGATAAGTAAGATGCTTCTGGCTCATACACAAGATGAAGGAGGTTAATGAGGAACTGTAACAGGAAAGCATACATATGTGAATAAGAGCAGAATGAACAGACCTCCGGGTGCTAGGGGCTTGTGTAAAGTGAATTTCATCTTTACTGTCTTCACAAATGGGTCGTGGAAACTTGCTGATGGGGTCAGTTTTCAGCTTGATAGAACTCAATATAATTGATTCTTAAGGGTTTCTTATGTCATAGAAGGTGAATTCCTTTAGGCCTTCATCCTGTGCTCCCTGCTAATATTTCTAAAACCTTGGAAAAATGCATACCGAAGTGGTTCCTAGTACTCAGGACTTTCATGAGACATCTCACTATCACCTTTACAAGATGATGATGGAACAAGCATTCCAGTTTCCTCTACTTTTCCCTAGTATATGCAAGTAGGGGTATATGGCATCACAGCTATACGGTATCAAGAAAGGAGCATGGGAAGGGTAGGATTTTCCCAAATACACATTTCTTCAGCATGTACATTTAAAGAAGACTTTGTCTATAGGGAGGATCTCTGCTGACAGCTCAGGCTAGCCCAAGCCCACACTTTCATTACACATTTGAGCAAAGAGCCTTCCTTAGCCCAAGCTGTGGGGCTGGCAGGGGCGAGGGGCACAGACCTGACTGGGAACAGTGGGTCAGCACTGAGTCACCTGCCCTGTCTTGGGCTTCTGCAGGGACGAGCTGCTGCAGCCCTTCTCATGGACCCTTTGGGTGAGTTTGTGCTCCCTGAGTGGGAAATGCCCATGGAATAACAGTCCCTCTTCAGCCAAAGCTGCATTGTGGTTATATGAGGGAATGGGAACAGCTCATGGGTGCTCTGTGTGCTCAAGCCACCTTGGCTCAGCGGAACACAGGGCTTGTTTAAGTCTTCAGACCAGGTAGTACGAGCTGAGATTTTTTTACAAGCTTGCCTCAACACACATAAATTCCAGCTATGAGTCATCTGGTGTTTAGTTTCAGACTATTCCAAACTATTCAGACTTCCAAAGTATCGCCGTATTTTGCAAAAAGATCTGCTAAGATACAGGATGACTGTGTACAGTCTCTATCCTAAAACTACTCGTTCATGGTCAGTACTCTTTGTGGTACCTCACAATATTTTGCTGGTCCCATGGATCAACCTGTTTATTTGTCTGCACAGCCTCTGTTGCTTTGGTCTCATCTTGTCCAGATGTCATCTTCCTGGTAAGCATCTGCATGCACTCAGGTGCAGTTCTCTACCTGGTGAGATCCAAAAATAATTCTTGTTTAATTTTTTATCAGAAGTAGAAGTACAAACCAGATCATTAAAAAGAACCAGTTAGATGTAAAGCAAACTTGTCCCATACCTATGCACAGTTACAAGTGAAGGTCGTTGATTTTGTGAGTCGCTAAGCAGAAGAAAGTGTCCAAGTGCATTTGGAAAGGAATCACAGTCATGAGTAGGTCTATCAGTAAATTAACAGGGAGAATTAAATAAAGAGATGTAGTACCTACCCAAAGTCAAATCCAGGCATTCTGTAGAGGAAGAGGATGCTGATGAGGCTGCAAAACTGGCTGGATAAGTACAAGGATTCTGTAACATGCGTTACCACTTGGAAAGGAAAATGAGTTAGTGCCTAAAGAAAGGACATTTCCAATGCTGGCTCAGAGAATTTTCCTAAACATCGAGACCATTATTTTGAGGTGCTCTAGACCCCTCAGTGCATGGAAGAGCAGGTGCAGAGACCTGCCTGGCAAGCTAACGGCATCCTACAAGCACTAAGTATTACCTCAGCATTACCAACCCCCGAGGTTTAATCAATGTCACGCAGCAGTACTCTCAAAGTATCAAGGGACTAGTTTAAAAGCAAGGAGATCTTTCCCAGGGAGGTTGTGACATATATTAGATGCTATCTCTCTGCCCGTGAGGCTGATCCACAGGTGTTAGAAGCAAAGCTAAAAATAGTGCTTGGTTCACAGACTGCACAGAAGTGCAGCTCTACCTACAGCCTCCTTGGAGCTAGCTGTCCTCTCCTGATGCTCTCCCGTGGTGCTCAACATTCCTCTGGAAGCAGCAGTGCCGCCCACCTCACCAGTCTGTTCAAACATGAACTGTCCTTCACTGCCTTATAGGGACCCATCTCATTCTCCTAAGTAGCCTTGCAGAGGTTCCCGTGTCATTACAGCCTGTCTCAAACAGCTATCTCCATGCCTTGCCAGAGACAAAATCCCAGAATGGCTGAGGTGGGCAGGGACTTCTGGGCCCACCTGGTCCAACCCCTGCCCAAGCAGGGACACCTAATCCAATGTACAAGGCTTTTCCTTCTAGTTCTGCTCTACAAGGCAGTAAGAGGAATGGTGTTGACTGAGCAATTCTCTGACCTTTTCCTCAAAAAGTCGCCATGGTAGTCTTAGGTTTGAAGTTTCCCTTCTCTCTACAGGAAGCTAACGTGGTCTGCAACCCAAGGAGCGATGGCTGAGTTAAGGGAGAGGAGTGAGGGCTACAAGGATTCCTGGGGCCAGAGATACCCTGGCGTATGGTGCAGCATGGACACGACTTTCCTGAGCCACCAGCTGATGCCTCCAATGACACTGCCATGTTGGGATGCGTCAGTCTCCAAGGGGGAGAGGAGATTAACTGGGAACAGCACTGACACGTGCTCCCAGGGCAACGCCTCTGGGTCATTGGATGCAGATAAACAAACCCCACAGCAAAGTTACAGGCAGCCCCTTTGTCCAGTCACAGCTCTGAAGACAGTAGGTTGAATAATTGGTTTTCTTCCAGAACTGCTAAAGGTTTGGAGAAATTAACTGTAATATGCTGATGAGAAGGTTTATGAGAGGATCAAGAAGATATGAAAATGAAAGGGCCAACAATATCAACGCATGACATGAGATAGTGAAGTATTTTATTTCCACTGCATTCAATACTATCTCTTAGTTGTCAGGAAATAATCTGAGCAGGGAGGCTGCGTAGCAGAGGTACAGAAAATGGATGTGATCATTTTCCACAGACGTAAAGAGTAGCACTCTAGATATTTTATAACTTGCTAGTGTTTTATGTCATTTCTTCAGACATCTGTGCATTAGAGTGACTGAGAACAGCAAATGATGTATAGTTAAGATATCCCCCTATAATTAAGCTGAAATAATGCTGGATTATTCTAGTGTAATTATAGGGGGCTATTTTAACTATTAGCTCATTAAAAAGCTGTGATGCACATCTCGTTCTGAAAAAGAAGAAAAAATGAGGGTATACGAACAAAATGTCAGTGGTCCTCTGCTAAGACCAGATGGAGAGGTATAAGTATACTCAGCACATCAGTCAGTATATTTAATTGCAGCCAGGGCTGAATGGAGCCTGCAATGGCATTTTATTATGTTTAGAATTGCAGATGGACATAGCAATGCAGAAATGCTTGGGACGGGAATGTGGCACCAATGTAGAAGTGTGGACTTGAGCTGACATCGGTTGGGGTTTCACATGAAGGCCTGCCACGTGCTCCTCTGTAGATGGGAGACATAATTTAACCCACTTTGCACTTCAGTTGGGGCACATACTGTTACAGAAGCCAGCACTGCAAGATCCAAATCCATGGATGAGTGTTTTAGTCCTACCATGAGGCCAGCCCTAGGAAGTGTGTGAGCATTCCCAGCTGCTGTAATCCCTACTGGAGCATGGGGTGCTTGCCTGTGTCTGATCTGCTTGGAGTCGCCACTGGTCGAGTCTTATGGTCCTGGACACCCTGCTCTGGGTGTCCCTGTGTGAGCAGAGGCTGGGCCAGGTGGACCCAGAGGGTCCTGCCAGCCTCAGCCGTGCTAGGATTCTGTGAATTCACCCATTGCTGCTGCCTCACTCAGGGTGATTAAGAAAACAGTTTGCTTTGCAAACACGGCTGGGTGTGCTGCTCTGCCCAAAGGGGTGTCTAATCTCTGGCATCTGACAGCAAGCAGCAGGGCAAAATAAGCGAGCAGAGGCTAAATAAGAAAAATGACTTCTTGCCCTCAAGCATTATGGCAACAAATGGTGAAGAATGTGCCCTCAGGGAAAGGAGAAATGAATGAGATGAATGTGTAATGTCCAATAAGTACATGTTGAATCAAAGAGCATGCTCTTAGAGCAAGAAGCCAGCAGCGTCTGGTGAAGGCAAGAAGCAGAGAGTCAGCAGGGTAATTTATTGTGGTGCAGGACTGCACGGTATGTAAATCTTGCTGGAGATCTCTTTGTGGCTGCTGTTGGCTTTCAAAAGGGGAGGTAATTAGTGTAAGACTATGTTTTATAGGAAAATCACAAAGGAGCAAAATACACAGAAAGGCAGGAATGGCAGCTCAGGCCAACCTGAAGTCCCAGCCAAGTCCCTTTGTGGTCTGGTCCTCAGCTCCAAGGGCTGGGGATGATAAACGGGAAATTCTGATGGGGAATGAGGGAGAGGTGGGCTGGGAGAGGGGCTGCAGCTGGCTCCAGCTGTATGTTAGCATTTCTCTTCCTCTCCTCTGCTTTCCCCATAGCTCACTCCAGGAGCAGCAGCGCTGACAGCAGCAAGGATGCCCAAGGGATTTTCTTTATTTTCAGTTGATTAGAAAACGAGAATTTGACCCTGTGCCCTGGAAAGCCACCAGAAAGCATCAGCACACGCGTTGTGTGTGCTCCAGCAACTGGAGCCAGTGTGCATGGCGAGCTCGGGCTGGCTTGTCAGCACGGCATCGCACCCAGAGCTGGAGAAGGTGGCAAAGGAGGGATTTGTGTACGTGAACACGGCGGGCTGAGGTCTTCAAAGGGCTTCATAGGATGTCTGTCAGCCCCCGGAGTGCACGGCCCCTGCTGGGGAAGATGCTCCAGGAAAGTCTTGGGAACCTGCAGAGACTGTGGCCAGCGACAGCGGCACCCAGCGCCTCGGGAGCCACTGGGTGGCGTGGCGACACTTCGGTACGTGGAGAGCCGGCTCGGTGGAAAAACACAGGCAGAAATAGATGGAGATAACTTACCCGGCCTCTCTTCAGAGCGAGGCAAGAGCAGGTGAAACCAGCCCGACATGCGTTAGGGAAGTGGTTATATGTCATGTCTCCGTTAGCAAATAAAAGTCCGAATGATCAATTATCCAGGAGTGAAGTTCAGAGGCTGTAAAACCAATCAGCTAATGACAAATAACTGCACGGGCTTGCCTAAACTGGGCAGGGTGCAGGGAGGGGATGGCTGCAGCCCCCCTGGGCAGACAGCTGCCCAAATCCCTACTGCTGCCCTCAGCCATTGGGAGACCCTCTGGATACTGCCTTGTCTGCCGAGCACTGGCTGAGCTTGCAGTGGCATGAGCTGGGGGCTGGCAGGGGCTGAGGGTCCCCGGGCACAATTCTGCTCTGGTTTCCAAAGCTGTCCTTTGCTCTAGGGGCAGCATCTCCTGTCCCAGGGAGCTGGGGACAGGTGGCTCACCTGTGGCTGGCCAGAAGCTGCAGAAAGCCAGGAGGGAGATGTCACCACAAGGCAGGAGCCAGAAAGACTTTATCTCAGCACCCTCTGGACCTGTCACACTTTCCCCCCCGCCCCGGTCTGGTTTGTCCCTGCCTGATGTATAACCCCTGCTGCATTTCACAGGCTCGTTTCCTTCTGATTGCTTAATGCGATTAAGAGAATATTTGTAACATCTCCATCTCAGCTGTGCTCATTGCCTGCAGTTCTCCCTGAAGGAAGGCAAGCTCTCAAAGCCCCCTGCAGCTGGGCCTGTGAGCGCTGCAGCAGGAGCTGCTGGAAGAAGTTCCTCATTCCCTGGCAGGGTAAAGCCCTGGAGCAGCAGAGACAAGGAGAGACTGCCCCGATATGAGCAGCGTCCTGAGATGTGTTTTCATCCTTTTTTATCAACTGTTAATACAAATGAACAAGCAGCTTGCCTTGGGGATGTTTCACTTACATGGCACTGGAGCTGGGATAGGAAAGGAGAACAGATAGATAAACGATGCCGTTCCCATCTAATTCAGATAAACATTTATTCTGAATGCAGCAGCATCCCTACAGATGCTCTTCAGCATTTCTGAGAGCTCCCGTCAGAGCTGGCTCGTTAGGCCACAGCTCTGGAAGGGCAGAGACCTGCCAGTAACCAGCCCCTTCCCAGACCTCACTGTGAAAAGCAATCGCAGCATCAGCTTGCACTGAGACCCCTGAACGCCACAGCACCATTCTCTCGCAGCTCAAACTGCTCACAAACACCAAAGATTTCAGCTCCTTGGGGGAGCAATCACCCTTTGACATGAGGCAGGAAGGGGCTGTCCCAACGCCAGGACCCTTGCCAGGACCACCGTGGTTTTGCTGCAGGGTGGACAAACTGCAGAGGACTGTTCACCTCCACCTTCCTTGTTTCCACCAGACTGTGTTAAAAACGATTCCTTCAGCCAGCAGAACCACAGAACACCAGCATGGCTGAGGTGGGAGGAGACCTCTGGATCCATCTGGCCCAACCCCTGCCCCAGCAGGGACACCCAGAGCAGGATGCCCAGGACCACATCCAGGCAGCTTCTGAAGATCTCCAAGGAGACTCCACAACCTCTGGTCAACCTGTGCCAGTGCTCCATCACCTGTAAGCACAGCAGTGCTCCTTGTGCGCAGAGGGAACCTCCTGAGAAGAGAGCAGGTGTACGCTCCAACCACAAGTGGAAAATCTCCCACCCCAGGAAAGGAGGATAAGAGGGCATGTGCATAGCAGCACCCTTCCTTTGGAGGCATAAAAGTCTTCCCCATCCTGCTGGTGGGAAACTGAGGCAGGGAACAAAACAGAATCAGTTCACACCCACTGCAGAGGAAACCCATGGTGGAGCAGAGGACACATGGCTTGTGTCTCAGGCTCTCAGGTAGCCTCCTCTTCTTGCACGTTCTCACAAAGGGCCCTGGGGGAAGAGCTGCTTCATCTGTGTCAGGATCAGGAAGCATCTCCCCTCTGAGCTGTGCTCCGGCAGGCTGCAGGGAGCCCATGCACAGCATCCCTAAAGTGGCTGTCACCCTGCCTCAGGCAGGATGGAGAGCAGGGGCTGAGCTGGAGGCAGCCCCAGCGTCCTGATGTCACTGTGTCCCTCTGGAGGTGATGGTGATGTGTGGCCTGCAGTCAGCAGGGAAGGAGATTGTCACTTCTGGCTTTTTTTTCTTGATTCCTTTCAGGATAATAGATCTCTCCCCGATTTTGTTGTTCACATAAGATCATGTCATCCAGGACATTCTGTCCTTAAAGACAAAATGGAAAAATGAGCAGAAATAATTACACAAGTCAGAGAATATTACACTTAATAAGTAGGACTGCCTGCTTTGCCTCCCCCTGCACTGTTCAAGAAAGTGCCGATAAAGCTGGGTAGATTTGTGGCTAGTGTATTCAGGCTGGTGCCTGAATACATTAGTCAATTTTAACCTTTTTATTTTACAATAATTACAGCATCGACTCTGCCCTGTCTGAGAGAAAGTTTATAATGCTTGGAAGCACCTGTGTGAGAAAAACGGCTTTCATCAATGCATTTCCCTGTGATGCTTTTGCAGAGCATTGCTCATGGCCCCAGAGCACCAGAAGCGATGTCCCTGCTCAGTGCCATCCCTGAGGTCTTAGCACCATGGGTGGGTTTGTATGAGGGCACGGATGTCTGGGCTGCGGGACAACGAGGCCGTGATGTTCTGTGAGGTGCAATCAGCACCTCGTGGGTCCACGTCAGCTCTGTCCCCCTCACACACAATTTGCTGCGGTTCATGCCACACAGCTGGACCCAGATGTGACACGCGGCCGTCCTTCCCTCTAGTTCTTTTGGATTACAAGTGGTTTTAATGTTTACCTGCGTGGATGAACAATGCTTTTGCCTAGAGATAAGTGTACTCTTGTTTATTCAGGAGGACATCCTGGATTCTGAGCCCGAAGATGGTCACTGGATTCACTGCCATGCACTGGCCGGGTGCTGTGGGACTGCGGGAGGTGCGTGGCAGGTGAGCCCACCACGGTGTTTGTTTCCTTGCAGCGTGATTTCAGACCAATAAAAGGCTGCTGGTGTGTAAACTTCCTAAACAAAGGAGGCTGCCAATGGGCCTGACAACGTTTCCTTGGTAACATTTCTTAGCTTTTACCCCAGTGATTGATATCCGAGGATGGCCATTTGCTTTCTGTGGAGGGGCAGGAGAACAGGGCTCCATGATTCCCTTCCTGGCTCCTGAAAGCCGAGAGGAGAAACAATCCGTTATAGTTGTTGTGGCTTACTGATTATTTAAAGAAAAAACAAAAGAAAAAAAAAAAAAAGGAAAAAAGAAAAAAAAATAAGAAGGAAAAAGAAAAGACCGTGACACCAAAAAAAAAAAAAAAAAAAAAAAAAAAGGTACTTTATCGGAAAACTCTTGCACTTCACAGGGCTTTGGACCAGACTTCTGGTGTGTGCTTAGGACTGGCTGTAAGCTGACCACATTTCTCTGTTGTGCCCTTTGCTTTGCTTGATTCAAATGCTCTTGTGCAGGCACTGTTTCTTCCTCTGCTTGTGCTGGCGTGTGCTCTCAGTGCTACCTACCTTGGAAGAAAACTGGCTGGAGGCCTGGCTCCACTCTGGGGTACCAGTAAGATCCCCAAATTTAACACAACTGGGGAAAATGGCAGCTGCAAGCCCAACTGCAGCTCAACCAGCAGTGGCTGTAGGTGTGAAGGGGGGCACTTCCACAGGTGGCCCCCACAGTTTCTGGCACGTTTGGGTGAATCCTGGGGACTGCTCTGACCCCAGGGATCTGGTGAAGGAGGCAGGGTTGTGATGCTTAAGCCCCGTTTGCTTCTGGGTCCGTGCCCCACAGGCAGTCCCATCTGAGGGAAGCTGTCATGCTGTCTCCCTGCTGTTTGTCATGGCCCAGGGCTCCTCTTCCTCACTAAAGGTTTTTCTCCCTGTTTTGCCCTTTTTCAGGGTTTGAACTAAAGGCAACTGAAAGTTTACCCCCAAAAAAGAGGGGGGCTGCAAGTCTCACTAGGGCAGCAGCAATGTGGAAGGAAATGGGATGTGGTTGTTCCAGCACCTCAGAAATCACTGCAGCCAAGCGAAAAGAGACAAATTCATCAAAGGACACATCTGTTTTTCAGATCATTGGACACCTGAGAGCTTCATCCTCCCTTTCTCTCATTTTTTTCCTGCAATTTATCCCTATTTTAGCTTCTCCAAAGCCTTCCCAGCCAAAGATCCCTTTTTCCTCCTAACCCCATCACAGCTCTTCCCCACCTTCTCCCCACCTGTGCCGCAGGGCCCACTTCTCTGCAGCCTCTTAGTGCCACCCCTGACGCCAGGAGAGAAGCCGAGGTGGCCGTAGCAGCTGATGGCCATCACCCCAGCCCAGACATGGGTCCTCACAGAGGAGATGGCCCTGGCAGCTTGGTGGTCAGGAAGCTGGGGAAGGGCCAGCAGTGGGATCACAGCACATCTCGCTTCTGTTGGGAGAGGGGCGAAATCAATGAACGCACAGCAAATCAGTGCTGTTGGGTTGTTGGTGTTTTATTTTTCCCCTTTTTGAAAGGCGATCTTTTCCATCAGGGTGCTGGCCACAGCTCCATTAATAGTTTGTATTTAACCGTCAGTGCTAGACATTACCCAAGGCCTGCGGAAATGCAAACTTGAAAAAATATGGACGGTAATTGATCCAGCAAGTCGTGCAGTCATATGATATAAGTGGGAGATTTTATTTTTGTAAGCTGAGTACCTTCCTTTCTGAAGCCCGAGATACATTCATATACTACAGAAGCATTATATTGCTTATGAAATTATTCAGTCCTTTTTATAGTCCAGCACCAGTAGCGCCTGTCCCAAATAACTCTTTCAGATGTGCTCCACAGCTGTACCATGCACGTAATTATTCCCCTTGGTTTTTCCCTGTGATTTGTTTCACCCAGTGTCTCCCTCTTTCCAGGCACAGATCGCCTGTACCTGCAGGCATAAATGAAGCGTGTCAGTCCTTCAAGGACACCCTCCACCTCCTGGCCTCAGCACTCCTGTTGCTGTCTCTCTGTCCTAAATGGAGATGTTTTGGTGGATGGGTTTGTGAGAGGAAGGGAGAGGGGACTCCCTGCAGAAGGAGAGAGGTGGCAGCAGCCTGCAGGGACAAGGCAGGGCCGGGATGCATTTGTGAGTGGTGATGTGCAAACAGGGGTGTGCAAACGAGGTGGGCAGCAACTCCCTATGCTCAGATCTGCAATGTTTCGGAGCCTCCCAGGCTTCTCTTCTCTGCAGGGAAACCTGTGCTGCCTGCATCCCCTCGGGAGCCTGCCTGCAGTTCAGCCCTGCTGCCAGGTTCCTGCCAGGTGCCTTGCCTTGACCCAGTTGCTCTCAGAAAAGCCCCTTTCTTCCCTTTCTGACCCAAAATACAACCAGTGGAATGACAAAGCCAGCAGCTTTCTGCTCTGCCAGCCAGTCACCCCTTCCAGCGTGGAGCACAAGATGCACAGCCAAGTGCAAAGACACGCACCGTAGCAGCTACATCACCTGTCGCAGCCACTATCTCGACACTTAGAGCACCAAGGCAAAACTTTTCCAACATGCTACAGATATGAGTTAGGCCACTGAAAGCCTTCAGACTCTGCGGATCCCAGCAAGCATCATTGTGTTGGTAAGTCCATGCTTCAAGAAGGAACTCGAGAAAGGGTGATATCCCAAAGAGGAGACTCCTTGTTGTGTCTGGGTTACAGTCCAGGGCTTTGCTGACCTGGAAGCGGGGACTTTCCAGCTGAAGCAGGTCATCCTGCCTGCACAGAATCTGTGCTCTCAGCCTTGTGTGTACAGTCTGAGCCAGTGAAGAAAGCACACTGTAAATCACCTCCTTCCTTGCAGCACTGTTTTCCTCCAAACAATGGAAATCAGAAGCTGCCAAAGTGCTGATATGATAAGGGGGGCAGAGGAGAGTGAGGTCAGAGGTACCTTTGTTGCTGGCTTCCTGGCTGTAGGCACACACTCTGTGCTGCTCTGAAATCCCAAGCAGGACCCAGATGCTCTGAAGAGCTGTATTGGCTGTGTCAGGCTCTTGCCCTTTCTACCTGGATGCATATGGAACGTAACTAAGGAAACTGAGCATGCTGCAGATGCCTTGGTTAGAAATGTCTCCGCTGAGAGCTGGTTGAGACACAGGACATCTATTCTGCAAGAAATCCTGACATTTCCAAAAGTTTGGTTTGAAAGAAAATGAGTCATTACCCCTCCCCCCTAAAAAGGAAAATCTGTGGGGAGGAAGGGAAAGGGAAAAAGAACGGCTGGGAAAAATCAAACCATTCCTATTCTTTATTTCCCCTGGCGCAGAACACAGGAGCAGCTGCCTCTGTCTCCTGAGGATGCCCCAGCCAGGAGCAGAGCAGCCTCCGGTCCCAGTGAGCTCCCACAGCTTTGGGCTCCACGGCACAGCCAAACCCCAGCTGGGGCCACAGACGTCATCCTCACCCCAGTGTCACCGCAGTGTGCAGCCTGTGTCGGTTTTATTGTCCTCTCAGATTCTGGACTAAAGTAGATTTTGATGGAAAATTCCTCACTAGCCTTTCTCGATGCATTTGTATGGTAAGGTTTGTTCCCTTAGAGAAATAGAATTATTTATCTGAAAGGAGGAAAAAAACATCACTGCAAACCATCACATGTCTGGGTGGAAGCACTGAGCCTCGCTCTTTGGCCAAACAATGGCACTTATGGACGCCTAAGGAGATGCTGGAAAAAGGAACCTGTTAAGATGACTGGCTTGCTGCTTGGACTAAAATGGCAACATTTGAACACACGATATGCTCAGAGATGATAAAGCCGGGGAGCTGTAATGATATGTGAAACCAATTCTCGCTAATATCAGACTGAAACACATAGCCTTGTACAAGGGAGAGAAATCTCCACGCTCCTAGTAACGGAGATCAGTGCCTTAATGATCATTACACGACTAAAACTATACACTAATACCACAGCAGGTCATGGAGGTCAGAGCAAATGCTTCTTTCTTTGTGTTACATGCTTTTATGTCTTCATTTACTCCACCAATTCCCTCATTAGCTCCTCCTCATCTGCTATTCACAAGCCTAATTTCCGTGGCTGGCGCTCCCTCCTCTCGCCAAGAGACGATCGATCCCCAGCATCTGCCTCCTGCGACGCCCTGTGCGTGGCAGGATGCGCTCGGCGGGCTCCTCCGGGACTGGTTTGCCAGCCCTGCTCTGCCTGCACCCGTGAGGAGACGAGGATGCGACACACAGCACCGAGGTTTCCACCTTGGGGACGCCCGTGATAAGTCCATATGCTGCCATTTGCTCCCGGAGCCTGTGTTAATAAGCCATAGATGAGGGAAATGGCAGCAGAAATTAACAGAGCCCACCCGTGAAATAAAAAGAGTGCTTCTGGGTAGGTGGGGTGGGGCTGGGGGCCTGGCTGAGGCATGGGGCAGAAAGCAAGTGGGAGAGCTCAGCTTTCCCCAGTGCTCATCTAACGTTGGCACTGTAATAAATGGAGATTTCTCGGCATTTACCCCAATGAAGCAAAGCAGAATCTCTCCCTTTTCATCCTCCAGAGAGAAAATCAAACCTAATTACCAAGTATTAGCCCCTCTAGCCTCAGTACGAGAGCAGCAAACCCTGCCCATCTCCTTTCTGTGCATGCACACACCGGGGCAGTGTGGCTGTTCTCACTGCTCCGTCCTCGACCGTGGCATGAGAAGTGGCCAGGGATTAAACTCCACTCCTTTCTCACCATGCTGATCGGTTTGGGTTTGCTGTATGAAACAGGGACCTTGCATTAATTTGAAATATTGTCGGCTGGGTCAGGAAGGGGAACTCAACCTTTTTTTTTGTTGTTGTTGTTGTTGTTCTCTTCCTTTTATTTCCTGATTCAGTACTGCCTGCCTTCCCTTGCTCTTCACTAGCCAGCATTTCCAACTCCTGGGCTGTCTGCAAAGGAAAGCTATCTCACTCCGAAATTTAATAAAAGTCTCTTAAGTGATTTGGGAGTGCGTAGGAGAGAGAGATCTTTAAAAGCAAACATTACTGCTGGGGTGTACATGTAGTTTAATAGGATTTTCTTTGTGAATCTGAGCTCTTAATAAGACAATTTGAGATTAAGAAAGAATGGAAAGATTTTTTTTGTTTAGGTATCCATCTAAATGTGCTTTTGTTCCTTTCAGGGAGAAGTGTGTCAAAAGATAGCCCACATCCTAACAACATTAAGTTGGGATTGTACTTTTTTCATCAGTTCATTGTAAAATATCATTTCCCCATCCTCTCTGCTGTTTTGTCTGTAATTTTACTTTTCCCTTTATCCAGACTTTCCTCCAAATTTCTTTCATCACTCTCCATTTATTTTTTTAACCCTCTAAGACCAGGCTGCTTCTTTCTAGATGACTGCAAGGAGTGTGAAAATGACTCGCACCAAACTTAATCACTGCTTCCTCTGTGTTTGCCCTGGATCACTGGGACAGACCAAAGCTCTGCAGATGAAAAGGTGCCCTCAAGCTACTCTGAATAAGCTCTTTTCAGGATCCCTTAGTGCAGTATATGTTTCTTCTAAAACAGGAGGCACTAACCCAGCAGCCCCTGTAAAACACAAGCAATTTAATTACAGCCAAGAGATAAAAGCAGAAATAGCTCTCAGACAAAACCTCTGGTGGTTATATCTGGAGTTATGTGAAAGGACATCCCCCAAGGAAAAAGGAATTCAGCACTGATTGCATGAGGCAGTACCACATAAAATATAATTTCCTAGAGATTTTTCCAAAATAAATAACCTGGGAACTCATATCAAAGGGGGGTCACAGCTCTGCATGGCAGGTGTTCCTTCCCCTTCTTAGGCTCTCCATGGCATCCAGGCCTGATCATGTCCAAAATAGTGTATATGAAGTGTGACAGAATAGGGAAAACGCCGTATTTTGAAATACAATTACTGCAGCATGTCAAGAATTGCAAGGGACATCAGAAGGGTCTTTAGACAGCAAGGTAACTGGGCAATATTACAGCAAACAAAATGGACTGTGAAAACTCCAGGAGGCAATGGAGAATAGAAGAAATAATTGACTGCAGTCACTGCGAGGAAAGAATATAGCAGTGCCAGCAAGGGACACAAAATAAAAATGGTTGGTCAGTGGTGGTCCAAAAGAAGTTGGAGAGATGCTACACTGTACCTACAAAGTTTTACTGAGTAACGCTGATGCTATGGTGTAAATAAATAATCAGCCTTTGGATGCTGAGTCTATGTGTGCTCACTGTAGCTGGGCAATGGTGTAGCAGCAGCAGAGAAGAGTTAAAGAAGGCTGGCATCAAGGAAGGGGCAGGGAGAGGCTGCTCCTAGGGTGCTGCCTGCAGCACGGAGGCGATGCAGGAGCTTGCAAGGCTGTACTGCTGCACAGGGTGCTGTGGGGAGAAACACAGCGAGATGTGTACCAACTTTTTATGCGGGTAGATAATGATAGGACAAGGGGGAATGGACTAAAACTGAAAGAGGGGAGGTTTAGGTTCGATGTTAGGAGGAAATCCTTCACTGAGAGAGTGGCGAGGTGCTGGCACAGGCTGCCCAGAGAAGCTGTGGCTGCCCCATCCCTGGCTGTGTTCAAGGCCAGGCTGGATGGGTTCCTGGGCAGTTTGATGTAGTGAGCTAGCGGTTGGCAGCCCTGTCCACGGCAGGGGGGTTGGAACTAGGTGATCTCTGAGGTCCCTTCCAACCCAAGCCATTCTATGATTCTATGATTCTATGATTCTATGATTCTATGATTCTATGATTCTATGATTCTACGATTCTATGTCAGACACAGAAACACGGCATTGGGGTGAGGACTGAGGCCAGCTACCAATGGGCACCACGCAGCGCCCAGGCATCACCCTGGCCACGCGTCCCTGTGCCCTATGGGGTCACAGTGATGCTGCGGGAGGAAAGGGGAGGACAAACTCTCTGCCACCCGCTTCTGAGCAGGTCTGCTACCACGCAGCCTCTGCCTTCAGTTTTTCTGACTGCCTGGCTCTCAAAGAGCAGAGAGATCACCTCCCTGCCTGCCTCCTCCTTCACAGCTATGGCATCCCTGATGCAATTAATTCACTGGCCTCCATTTCACAGGTTTTGGATGCTGGGTGTGACCTAAGCCTTTGAGCTTAAGTTGCCTTGACTTCAGTGAAACCATTTGCAGAAGTGAGAATGATTGGAGTGAAGAATTTACCTGCAATTTGCAGCAGTTGCTCACATTTCAACTCAGGACTGTGTAGCTTTTGGAGCCAAAAAGATTCAGACACTCTATATGGAGGATTGTTGCATTCTCCTAACGCAAGGAATGATTCATTCCAGTCGTGACTGAAAAGCTTAGGGCTTGCCTGCAATTGGAAATTTACCAGAAGTGTTATTCTGGAATAACTCTTGGGGTAGCAGCTCTTCTTCTGGGATGAAAGTGCCCACACAGCGTCTGGTAACAGCGGTTATTTGGGAAGGGCTGCTCTGGTGCATTTGCAAGTGTTAACTTCCCAATGCCAGGGGCTGCCTCGCTGATTATCTCAGCTGTGGGGTTTAAAATGAGGGAGTATGCAAGGGCTTGTTTTGGTGTCTGAACATAACAGTAGATCTGATCTGCAAAGGCATTTTGGAGAGACCCATAAAAATAAATGGGTGCAAACAGCATAGCAGATTATTAGCACCAAGGTCCTCAGTGCAGCCAGAGCCCTAGCAGCACAATGGAACTTATTTTATGACCTAATTTGTAGTTTAATTTTTCCATCAGAGATTGCCTGGAACATAAGGACACATTGCTACAGCTCAGTCATATTTCTTTCTGGTCTCATGTTAGAGCTGCTAGTAGAGAGAAAGGACAAAATATTAGGGACTGATTTCAGCCATTGCCACTTCTCAGCACCATCCCTTCACCACATGCCCCCAGACTCACAGAGTGCAGTGCCAGCATACTTCATTACGGGCAAGAAACCGCTCAAACGCCTTGTTTCCCATTCTTCCCCCACACAGTGCTATCTGGGAGACCAAGTCCCAAGCCCAGCAGGTCTTGCCCACCCTGCAGATTAAGGGCCACTCACTTTGACAGGGGCCATCCAGAGCGCTTCTGCCCAGATGCACCCTGTGCTACTGGTCTTCATGGGCAGCGGGTTCCTTCAGGCTAGGTGAACACCACATGCATGAAGCTTTGCTCTGGAAGAAACCTGTCCCCATACCTGTGGGTGCTCCCTGCCCACGATGAGAGCCCAGTGGAGCCTCACGAGGCTCACAGTATGACACATGCCAGAACATGAGGCATTCAGTTTGGCGGGAAGAAGTTTTGACCAAGGCTGTTCAAATTCTTTGGGTTAGAGGCGTGTGTGCATATAGGAGCTTTCTGGTTTTGTTAATGCCTGAAGATCCGCTGCTGGATGCTGCTGTTCAAAGGGCTCTTGCCCCTGGGACAGCTCATGCCCTGGGGAAGACAAGCTCCAAGCACAGCAAATACGATGAGGCTCAGCATTCCTGGTATTTCTAAACTAAAGAACAACAGCAATGAATAAGACAAAACAAACCTTTTACGTCCTCAGGGTACATAAAAAAAAAAAAGCAGCAGCAGGCACAATTCCCCCCTTTTCCAGCTCTTTCCAGTTACCTCTCAAAGGCAGCTGTTAGCAATGCCACGGCCAGATCCAGCCTCCACGCACCGTCCCCTTCCATTGGGTGGGAAAAGCAGAGGAGGCACTGACTGGGGGAGGAATCAGAAAGAAAGAAACCATTTTACTACCTGGGCAATAGCCCTTATTGTTGGGTTCTTGAAATATCCCTGTGGCCTAAAATATGCCATAAAGACAGTTTAGGTTCTTAATGGATAAACAAACATAAACAGCAATGCACAGGCAGGATTTAAGACCATCCACAAACAGTTCATTTTCAGCATTGTAAACTGGCAGGAACACATTAAAATCTATGCATATTGCTGGAGAAAGTATAACTGGGAAGGGAGCCTAGAACACCTCACATGTTTCTGCCCCAAGACAAATGTATTCTGGGCAAAGATTACCCATGTAATGACTAAAAATTACATACAGGCTTGAGAGAGCTGTTTTCCAGTCTCCTGAGTGAGAACAGGGACAGGAAACCTCCGTGAGCAGAGCAAGGGCTGCAACAAAGGAATTGAACCCTGAAGGCTGAGGAGCAGCAAAAGCCTCCAAGCATGACCAAGCCAAGCAAAGAGACACGTAAGGTGGGCGAGCTCTGTGGGCTCTTCCCAGGGTGATGCCGTGCCAGGCAGGCAGGAGCTCATCCTCAGCCCCCTCACCACTGCGAGCTTCTCCTGGGCTTGCAGGGGTTCATCAGAGAAGCCCAAGAGGCAGCAGCTTAGTGACGAGGGATTCTGGTATTCAGATGTGGATGCTGCAGGTGGGCTCTGTACCTACAACCCAAATGCTCTGCAGGACTTGAAATCCCACCTTACCCAAACCTTTCCTGTGGTGCAGTATCCCCACACACTGTGCACACCACATTGTTTGATATTCATCAAAGAATCCCCTGATGCCCTCTAGCCTTTCTGTAAACTTGTATCACTCCTAGAGTCATAGAATCACAGCGTGCCTTGGGTTGGAAGGGACCTTACAGCCCACCCAGCCCCAACCCCTGGCATGGGCTGGCTGCCACCCACTGGGTCAGGCTGCCCAGGGCCCATCCAGCCTGGCCTTGAGCGCCTCCAGGGATGGGGCACCCACAGCTTCTCTGGGCAGCCTGTGCCAGGGCCTCACCGTCCTCTGAGTGAAGAATTTTCCCCTAACATCTAATCTAATCTCTGTCCCATGACGGCTGGAGCATTTACATGCAGAGCCTGGTTTGTCTGGCCAGCTGAGGGCCAAACGCAGTCCTGGGGTGCTTGGGGAGCACTGTGTTAATTATAATGAAAAACCATGGTCAGGTTTGGTCTCAGAACTCTCTGATAGCAAAACTGCAGAGAGCACATTTACACCTGCTCTGTTGCAAAGTCTCCAGAGTCAATATGCATGTAATGAGGAGCACAAACTGTCTTCAGAAGATGAAGGCTAGAGGAGTCTTATTTTCTGGACATATTTCAGCTGATCGGATTTATCTGTGAGCCAAATACAAGCATGGCAAGAGAGAAAAGAGAGAAAATGAGATGCATGTCACCAGTAGATAGTAAAAATAGAGATTTAAGTTTTCATGCATGTGTTCATTCCAAGAGCCTGAATTATCAGAGCTAGTATTTTCCTAATCACCACTATTCTCTGTGTGCCCTCTTTCAGAGTGTTATGTTCCCTGGAAAACTGGTGCTGGATCATGAATAGGCAATTACTTGTTTCCTCCTTCCCGCCTGGAGGAGGGAAAGAGGAAGGTGCCCCAAGGATGCCTTTCTACTTCTGGAAAATAGTAACTTGCAAATGCAAATGGTACTTTTTTTTTTTTTTTTTTGTTGTTTTTATCCTTCACGANTTTTTTTGGTTGTTTTTATCCTTCACGAGACTCTGGGTAGGAAAGGCTTTAAAAACCAGCAGAGCACAGATTTGCCTGCAGGGGGTGGGAGTCAGGCAAGCGCAGGCTGATGTGGGGGCTGTGAGCAGCAACCAGGGATTAACCAGGTCTCAGGAGAAGACCGTCAGAGCTGGAGGACGTTCCTCGTGGTACGCTGAGAGAGACCAACCCATGGCTGGGCTGCAATGAGAAGAATGAGATGGAGAATTACCCAGTGGTGAGGATGGTCAGAAGGGTTGTCCTCCCCTGAGCGGGGGTGAGGGTGACAGGGGAAAATGGCAGGACCCTGCCGTCTGCATGGGGACCCCACGCTGTGCTTGCTCTGAGGCTGGGGAGCAAGGCAAGCAGGTTGCTTCTGCTTCTCTGCCAAGCATCTCACCCTGAGTTATTATTTATAGAGTTATTTTATTATATGAGTGCTTTTACTGGTGTTTTCCATGCAGACGTCTAGCCAGCATACGGGATCAAGATTTTCTTTTTATTTGCAAGAGATGGTATACCTGGAGGCTTGACTCAAACTCACTTTGATGTTCCAATAACAAGATATTGAAGCTGCAATGTTTGTTATGTTAACAAGCTGTGGTGTTTGTTTTAGTTTAAGGCTTACATTTTCTATACTTCAGTGTGAGGCTCCCTGTTCTTTATGAAAAATTTTAAATAAGCAGTCTTCTCTCACTGCTCTGTTTATGTATTTTTCTTTCAGTCCTTTACTAAAGGTACCATTAAAAAATAGGAAGTTATATAAAAGAACCTGTATCTCTTTATTGTAAGTGTGCTGAATGGGAGATTACCAACTCAACGGACATTTAAAATACATTTACTGACCCTCTTACCTTCCTGAAATTGATGTATGCTTTATATCAAAGCTTAACTGAATTTCCATATTAACACTATTATCTGTAAATACAAAGGGCATGAAGTCTTCCTTTAAGAGAGAGAAATAGATCAAATTGCATGAAATGGTAGCAGATGTTATTTTTCTCCAAGAAATTAATTTAAATGAACTGCATAAAAACCTGCAGAAAGAACTGGGGAGCTGAGCCTATGCTCCTTCTAGAAAAATCAGTTTGTGGCAGTTGTGTTCTGGAAGCATAGTCTATCAAAAAATAATCGAAACTCCGGTTTCTGGAGTGAGAGGCCAATTCTTAAATACAATTGATTTGCCAGTGATGTACCCCACAGACTGAAGGACGGTTGAAAGCAGTCATTCTCCCAGCCTGCAGGGAGTCCTGCCCAGACTTCGGGGACCATTTGCTGTCAGACAGCTTTCAAGAACTCCTAAATCTATCCTTGACAATGCAGGAGAAAAATATGACTGCCCCAAACACTCAGCCATAGCTTTATCAGCAGGTTGAAGACCGCATTTCCATAGCAGAATTTCTTTCTCCCTAAACAACTCATCTATCTTTTGATGCCATCCACACAGACACATCCTGAATTGACTTCGCCAAGGTGTCGCCTCTGCTGAGGTGAATATTCATCAGGATCCCATCGCTCTGTCCCATCCCTGATCTGCAGGGGTCATGCCAATGCAGCCTGGTGCAGGGTCAAGCATGCCTGTTGCTGTTTCCACATCTGTCTGTTGTGTCCTGGCCCCACCTGGAGCTACCTGCAACACCCCTGAGGTCCGGTACTCAAGCTGTGAGCGGTGGAGCAGCTCTGAAGGCTTCCACAAGGAAGAAAATGTTAATTCTTCTGCAGCTGTACCAGTCACTGCTGCAGGGCTGGTGCACATTCCCCTGGCTTTGACTGAGTCAGAGCACTGCCAAATAAATTTATAGAAGAAAATTTATAGAAGAAAAACATCTATTGAGGACTGTTAAATACAAAAGCAAGGACTCCCTGGATACCAAACTGCAGGAGGCTGGTGGAGTGACCTGAGAGGTATGAGCCACATTTGCCCTCTCCAGTCAGTGCTCCCTGGGCATCCATCTGTCCCAAACAGAGACCAGGAAGTACCAGTGGTCTTTTCCCACCTCTTTTCGTTTCTCGCTCTCCTGCCTTTGCACTCACACAGGTGTCTCCAGCTCACCCTGCTTCCCAGCACCAGGACTTCTCTGCAAAATCCTCCCGGAAATCTGATGGGAAGGAAGACACATAGGCAGGGGGTGGCTGTGCCTCGGCAGTGGTCTGCTCTGAAGATCTGCCCCTCCTCAGCTTTCTAGCTATGACATGTGGACATGGTGGGGAAAATGGTGCTCACAGGGCCAGAGGGGTTGTCACCAACACTTTGTGTCTACATGGGAGGTGAGGAGAAAGTTCCACCTCCAGAGGGAAGAGCATGGGAGAAGCAACCTGATGGGACCACCACAGAAATGTGCTGCCTGCATGGTCACCATCAGTGGACTGGGGAGGGATTTCCCATTCCCGCCTCTGAGATTTGTAAATCAGCAGCAGTTCACTATGGGGGCAACGCAGCCAAAAACCTGCCAGTCAAACACCCAGTAAGTGCAGCTCTCACTGTACTTGTCTCAGCTGCTCAGCATTAGGTGAAAAGGACTGGCTACAAGGAGCATCACTTAGGTCCCATTAAGGGCACAGCTGTCAGAGAACGTCTTGTCAACCCTGATAGTCTGAAAGCGCAGTGGATCAGCACAGGACACTTCAGCCCTGCAGAGCATGCAAGGCACTGTCTGGCTCTGGCTGTCACATAGCAGCAGCAGCATACAAAGCGGCAAGAGGTGAGGGGTGCAGTTCCTGGGTTTTCTTTTTTTTTTTTTTTTTTTTTAAGTACTTTAATGTAACAACTCTGTCCAGAATATGGGGTAGCATGAAATTGCAGATTGCCATTTATTTTCCCAATGCATTTCGAACATAGACCATGGAAACAGCTTAGGACTTCAGCAGAGGTTTAGAAAGCACTTTCTTATACATGAAACCAAAGATACATTTTTAGCATCTTGTCTCATATTCAGAGGAGATAACCTCAACCTTGACTTTCCTTCCAGCAGCACCTCCCTTCCTAATGGCACATTCTCTTTTTGTACATTTTAAAACTGAAGTGCTTAGCAGCAGTCAAAACCCAGTAGAAGAAGCTGCTCAGCAATGGGGTGTTTCAATCATAAGGAGAAGGCAATAAACAGACTCAAGGATTTGGATGGAGAAGAAGACACCAAAAAGAAAAAAAAAAACTCCTTTAGTATACTTGAAAATGGGTTTACTGCTTTCTTCTCCTTGAAACCGGATTATCACATTTCAGAAACAACAATTTCATATAATTTCTCAGTGTATTTTTCAGTCTTCTGGCTAGGAAATAGGCTCCGGCTTCAAGGTAAAAACTTGGAGACAGTATATATCCCATGCTACAGGAGAGTGAAGTTATTTTGTCTGATTCCTGAAGTTCGGGTGTGTTACACGTGGAAGAGAAAGCAGTATCCCCAACTAAAACTGGATGCCTAGTACCTGATTTTCAAAAGCTTCTCAGTCCTGTGAAAGTTGAGCTCAAGAGACCTCATCCAGCAAAGCATGGCTTTAAAACTGTAGGCTGCCCCACTGACTTCAGCAGAAATCCCATAGGCCCCCTCAGTGACCACTGAGGTTTGCTCGATTAACACCTTCACGTCCTTACTGTGATGCAGATGTCAGTGCCGCTGCATGCTCCCTCAAATTAGGAATCTCTCCCTTTCCAAGTGGAGAGATGGGGAATCAGTACCTGGCCAGATCTTCTGAGGAGGAACACGATGGTCTAAGTTAGTGTTGCTACACAAATTCATCGGCCTTTTTCGACCACAGGTTGTTCAGCATATGTGCAAAAATGAAGTAACCTTTTGTGCCAACTATTGTGTCCTTACAAAGAAAGAGATCCCTGGGTCTTCTTCTCCTGCAGCCATGGGCAGAGCTGGGCAGGCTGAGCAGAGCAGCCTTTGTGGCAAAATCCCCGCTAGCCCACAGCTCCAGGCCTCTGCCAAGAGGCCTGTCCTGCTCACCCCTAGGAGAAGACAGGTTGTTGAAAAGATCCTATATGCCACCAAATGTTGGGGGAGGTGGGAAAAGCTGTACCTTTCTTCATTCCCAGCTCCCTCAACACCTCAAAATCCTTTCAGCACCTCTCCATCCCTTCAGTCCCCATCCAACACCTGCCTTGCCCTTCCCTGCAGTCTCTCTAACCCCTCTTTGTTCTAGGTATCAGCATGCAGAGCTCAGTTTCATTTTTCCACTATTCTTAGACTTCCTTGTTTCATTTTAGCACTAGCATCAAACTGCATTTTTCTTACTCCATGAAAAGCTATGTCTGGTTTGAATAAAATCAGGTATTTGTGCTGCTGAAGAAGAAATGGTCTGCAAATATTTAGGTTGTTTTTTTTATTTCTGTTTTTTGTTTTTTTTTTTTTTTTTGGTGCTTTGCAACCCAACAACTTCTGCATTGAGTTTAGGGCTTCGAATAAAAATCTGACAGCGCTCAGTGTGGTCCTCAGTAAAATGCAATTTCTGCTTCTAGCTGGAAAGTGAAAATTCAGCATAGCCTCCATGTGAACCTATAAATCACCACTGGCTTAGAGAGGAGGTTTATGGACCATTCAATCCACGTGGTTTCTGAGATAGATATATGTCTAATTTTACAACACTCCCAAGCAAGATGAGATTCATGTTTTGCCTATGAACCTCTTACGCGGCTTCAGCAGTAACGCAAAGTCCCGAACTGGAGAAAGCTTTTGCTGAAGGAATGGCCTTGTGCCAGTCTGCACCATCTGAGGCTAGCCCTGTCCAGTCTATATATTAGCAATTATAGTGCAGGGTGCGCTGTACATCTGACAAACCCAGCTGCGGCATAATCAATAAACTTAATTACCTATCACAGCCTGCCCACGGAGTACACAATTTTAATTCAATTATAACTTCCAAAAAATGATACATAGCAGAGCAGATCTATTTATCACTGAGGTCTAAATCAGCTGTGCATGTCAAGGCTGACACTTAAAAATGAAGACATTTATAGTTTCTGGAGCCCAAAGAAACCCACATAAAAAAGCACATTCTTTTCTTCTCAAAATAACTAAAAATGATTTGTCACTGATGAAGGAGCCGCTGCCCAGAAAACAAGCCCGGAGCCGCAGTAAGTAGCACATTGCCTCCCCATAGCCCTGGCAGCATAGAATTGACTCAGGCACGTGGTGGTGAGGAACAGCAGAGCTGCCCATGCTGGAGTGGCCACCAGGCCGGCCTGCCTCCGCTGCCCTGGCCTCTGGGATGCAGCAAGTCAGGGAGATGCCCAGCAGGGCCGCAAATGGTCCCAGCCTGCCTAGTGCAATACTGAAAAATGTAAGACAAGCACAAAAACGTCCTGTGTGTCTCCTCACCTGACAGTTTCTGATTCATTTCTAGGGATCTCTGTCATCTGCACTGCTGCCCCTGCAGGTAAGCAAGTTGCAACAACTGCCCCAGTTTTTAAGTTCGAGCAGCTCTTACCGTGAGGTGTGATTTAGGCTGTCCCTTCTCTTTTATTTCCCTGGCTTTCTCTCACTGACATCAGGAGCAGCTTTTCCCATCTCCTGCACGACTTGGGATGTGGGCGATGGGGGGGGGTTAGGTGCTCTTGCTCTAAATATGTCTTTGCTATGACAAATACATGGGGATGTTACACCCTGAGGAATTAGAAATGACTAGCTGGCAACAAGCAGAAAGCTAATAGCAGAAAAATTAATCAGGAATAACAGCCAGGGGACTCGCCGCAGAACTTAAAACCAATGGGGCGTCCTGGTCACTGAGGCAAGTCCTTTGCTATTGTAAGCACCATGTCCCATAATCACATTCACAAATGTATTCATGGCCTGTTCATATCCTTTTGTTCTCATACAAGTGCTGTCCTTCAGCATAACAGCTGTTTTCCTTCCCTGGTGTCTACCCCCAATATGTTTATAGGCAGCAATCAGATCCTTTGTTTTGCTAGCTTTAACAAGATGAGCTCCTCCTCCTCCTTCTGCGTGAAGCTGCCTGTTCCCTCTAGCACATCCCTGTTCCCCTGATCCCTGGGAATCAACTGTTCCAGTTGATTTTATCTTTGGTGATGTGGGATACCACATTGGCACAGCTGGGCTGAGGTCTTACTGGTGCCTACTACATCAGCATGGCTCTTTGCCTTTCTGTTGTGCAAAACACCTGGACTGAATTGTTTTGAGATTTTTTTTGCAACTGCACTAGGTGGTTACCATTACTGTTAAGTCAGGCTCAACAAAAACCATCCTATGCCATGCTTCCAGACACGTTTAATCCCAAACCCTGCACAGGTCCCTTTCAGATGCTATTTGTCTGAGCAAGTCTCGCAAGGGTGGGCCTGTGCCCAAATTAAAAATGTCACCTTGCTTTCTTCTTCACCCTTAGGCAATGTCTATTTTAAAACCCATTTGGGCTTCCTGATCTGGAATTGGGCCTCAGTTGGTGGTCACTGTTGTGTCTATCTAGTGCCCATGACTGCAATACTGGATCCCTGGGAGTCAGTCTGCAGCCATCCTGGAAGGAGTTGTGATCACGCATAGCAGTGGGAATCCAGCAGGGCCTCTCCAACCTGCATTGTCCTTTACTCCTGCCATCTTACAACAAAGCTGTTCTTGGGCCCGAACATATTCCCACTAACTTGCTGAGGCCCACGCAGCCCTGATCCTCCAGCTCTCCCTGAGAAGTGCCAGTCCTACATCAGACAAGAGTATCTCATTTCCTCCTGCTCCCACTCCAGACTTGGCTGTGGTGGACAGGAACTGGGAAACCCCAGCAGCCATTTCAGCCGGAGCCCTCCAGGCAGCAGTGTTGAGGAACTTGGTCTACAGTGCCAGGAGCTGGAACAGCCTAAGGGCCCCTCAGTAAATGAAGTTGAGAGAGGCTCATTCACTAAAGCCTCTTGTCTCTATAGCAGAGCTGACAAGCCTGTTCCCTCACTGTGTCGGGACAGCTTATGTTTTTTTATAAACTGGCCTTATCGTCATCAAGGAAAAAGGCCATACTCCTGCTCTGTGCCAGCTGTGGCTGAAGACACCAAGACAGTTTGCAGAATTAAAACAAGGCGCGAGTGCATGATGTGATTTTTTCCTTCCCTGTTCTGTTAATTTTGACACATAAACAGGCATGAAAGCTACAGATTGTGTTGACCTCAGCAGTACTGCACATATTCTCTGATGTCAGTTAGCAGAGTACCTCTCATTCCCATAGAAATCCTCTGCTTCTGCAGAACCTCAGTAGCCATTAAAAAAAAAAAAAAAAAAAAAAAAAAAAAAAATTTCAGCCCTTCTG
>VXAV01001314.1:43369-69023 GCA_013399715.1 Alectura lathami
ACAGAGTCACAGAATATCCTGAGTTGGAAGGGATCCACAAGGATCAGTCAGCCAACCCTACACCTCAGGACTTCCTCTGCAAAGAACAAAAGAAGGGCAATTGTCATAGGCGACTCCCTTCTGAGGGGAACAGAGGGTCCCATACGCCGACCAACCGGACCCTACCCACAGAGAAGTCTGCTGCCTCCCTGGGGCCCAGGTCAGGGACATTGCCAGAAAGCTCCCTGGTCTGGTGCAGCCCTCTGATTACTATCCACTTCTGGTAGTCCAGGTGGGCAGTGATGAAGATGCAGAAAGAAGCCTGATGGCTATTGAGAGGGACTTTAGGGCACTGGAGCGGTTAGTTGAAGGAGCCAGGAGCACAGGTGGTGTTTTCCTTGATTCCTTCAGTGGCAGGGAAAAATAATGAGAGGAACAGGAAAACCCATCTGATCAACCCATCAGATCTAAGAAGCTGGTGCCATCAGAATAATTTTGGTTTTTTGATCATGAGGCTGTTTATTCAGCACCTGGCCTGCTCACAACAGATGGGGTCCACCTATCTCAAAGAAGGTAAAGGATTCTAGCCCAGGAGTTGGCGGGGCTCATTGAGAGGGCTTTAAACTAGGTTTGAAGGGGGAAGAGCAGAAAACCAGCCTTGCTAGAGATAAGCATAGGAGCAGCATGCCAGGGCTGGAGGTGAAGCCAATAGCCCATCTGAAGTGCATCTGCACCAATGCACACAGCATGGGCAACAAACAGGAGGAGCTGGAAGCCATTGTGTGTCAGGAAAACTATGACTTAGTAGCCATCACTGAAACACCATGGGATCACCATCACGACTGGAGTGCTGCAGTGGATGGCTATAAGCTCTTCAGAAGGGATTGGCAAGGATGGAGGAGTGGAGTTACGGAGTGTTTTGATGTTGTAGAGCTCAGTGCTGGAAATGATAAGGTCGAGTCCTTATGGGTAAGGATCAGGGGGAAGGCCAACAAGGTAGACTTCCTGGTGGGAGTCTGTTACAGACCGCCCAGTGAGGATAAAGAAATGGGTGAAGCATTCTACAAGCAGCTCGCAGAAGTCACACAATCACCAGCCCTTGTTCTTGTGGGGGACTTCAACTTACCTGACAGTTGCTGGAAATACACTACAGTGCAGAAGCAGCAGTCCAGGAGGATCCCGGAGCATGTGGAAGATAATTTTGTGACGCAGCTGCTAAGAGAACCTACCAGAGAAGGTTCCCCGCTAGACCTGCTGTTCACCAACAGAGAAGGACTGGTGGGAGACACGGTGATTGGAAGCTGTCTTGGGCATAGTGACTGTGAAATGGTGGAGTTCTCTGTTCTTGGTGAAGTCAGGAGTGGGGGTCAGCAAAACTGCTACCTTGGACTCCTTGAGGGCAGATTTTGAACTGTTTAGGACATTGGTTGGGGAAGTCCTTTGGGAGTTGGTTCTCAAGGGCAAAGAGGTCAAGGAAGGATTCCTCTAGAAGGAAATCCTAAAGGCACAGGAACAGGCTGTCCCCCTGTGCTGTAAGATGGGCTGATGGGGAAGAAGACCAGCTTGGCTGAACAGGGAACTTTTNAGATCTAAGAAGCTGGTGCCATCAGAATAATTTAAAATAAAAAAAAAAAGTGTTTGCCTTCTTTAGAAGAAGGGATGGGCAAGTCGGGGAGAGTACAGGGATGTTACTAGGATATGCAGGGAGAAAATCAGAAAGGTGAAAGTCCAGCAAGAACTTCATCTGGCCACTGTTGTGAAAGATAACAAAAGATGTTTTTACAAATATATTAACAGCAAAAGGAGGGCCAAGGAGAATCTCCATCCTTTATCGGATGTGGTGGGGAACACTACCACTGAGGATGAGGAGAAGGCTGAGGTTCTCAATGCCTTCTTTACTTCTGTCCTTAACAGTCAGACCAGTTATCCTCAGCGTACTCAGCCCCCTGACCTGGAAGACAGGGATGGATGCAGAGCAGAATAAACCTCCCACAATTCAGGAGGAAATGGTCAGACACCTGCTACTGCACGTAGACTGTCACAAGTCCATGGGGCTGGATGGGATCCATCCGAGGGTACTAAGGGAGCTGGTGGGAGTGCTTGCCAAGCTGCTCACCATCATTTATCAGCAGTCCTGGTCAGCCAGGGACGTCACACACAACTGGAGTCTTGCCAATGTGATGCCCATCTACAAGAAGGGTTGAAAGCACGACCTGGGGAGCTACAGGCCTGTCAGCCTGACCTTGGTACCAGGGAAGGTTATAAAGCAGATCATTCTGAGCCCAATCACACGGCATGTGCGGGACAACCGGGGGATCAGGCCTAGCCAGCATGGGTTCATGAAAGGCAGGTCCTGCCTGGCAAACCTCATCTCCTTCTATGACCAGGTGACCCACCTAGTGGATAAGGGCAAGGCTGTGGACTAGACTTCAGTAAAGCCTTTGACTCTGTCTCCCACAGCATTCTCCTGGAGAAGCTGGCAGCCCGTGGCTTGGACAGGTGTACTCTGTGATGGGTAAAAAACTGTCTGGATGGCTGGGCCCAGAGAGTGGTGGTGGATGGAGCTGAATGCAGCTGGTGGCCGGTCATGAGTGGTGTTTCCCCAGGGTCAGTGCTGGGGCCGGTCCTGTTTAATACCTTTATTGATGATCTGGATGAGGGGAGTGAGTGCACCCTCAGTAAGTTTGCGATGACACCAAGCTGGGAGGAAGTGTTGGTCTGCCTGAGGGTAGGAAGGCTCTGCAGAGGGGTCTGGACAGGCTGGATCAAGGGGCTGAGGCCAATTGCATGAGGTTCAACAAGACCAAGTGTCAGGGCCCGCACTTTGGTCACAACTTCCCCATGCAATGCTATAGATCGAGGGCAGAGTGGCTGGAAAGTGTGCGGAGGGAAAGAACCTGGTGGTGATAGTCAACAGCTGGCTGAACATGAGGCAGCAGTATGCCCAGGTGGCCAAGTAGGCCAATGGCATCCTGGCTTGTATCAGTAATATTCTGGCCAACAGGACTAGGGAGGTGATCGTCCCCCTGGACTCAGCACTGGTGAGGCCGCACATCGAGTGCTGTTTTCAGTTTTGGGCCCCTCACTACAAGGAAGACATCGAGACCCTGGAGCGTGTCCAAAGAAGGGCAATGAAGCAGGTGGTGGAGTCACCGTCCCTGGAGGTGTTCAATAAACATGCAGATGTGGCAATTAGGAACATGGTCAAGTGGGCATAGTGGTGATGGGTTGACGGTTGAACTAGATGATCTTAGAGGTCTTTTCCAACAGTAATGATTCTATGATCATTAAGTCCAAGTCCTGGCTCCACACAGCACCACCCAAAAATCAAGCCCTATGTCTGAGAATGTTATTCAAATGCTTCTTGAGCTCTGACAGCTTAGGGCCATGACCACTGCCCTGGGAAGCTTGTTCCATGCCTGACCACTCTTTGATGCAGAACCTTCTCCTAACCCCCAGCCTGACCCTCCCCTGACACAGCTCCATGCCGTTCCCTCGGGTCCTGTCGCTGTCCCCAGAGAGCAGAGCTCAGCGCCTGCCCCTCCGCTCCCCTGGGAGGGAGCTGTAGGTTGCCGTGAGGCCTCCGCTCAGCCTCCTCTGCTCTGGGCTGCGCAAACCAAGGGACCCCAGCTGCTCCTCATATCTCTTGCCCTCCAGACCCTTCCCCATCTTCATAGCCCCCTTCGGATGCTCTCTAATAGCTTTATGTCCCTGTTATATTGTGGTTCCCCAAACTGCACTCGAGCACAGATGGCCATGCTTGTATGAGGATCATTGCACAAGATCTAAACAGGACTTAACTACTGTTGCTATTATGTGCAGAAGGCCAGTCTCCACTACCAGGGAGAGGCGTTTGAGGACTTTGTGTTGCCATCTCTTCTCTTGTCCAGCTCTTCTAGGAGCTCTTCATCTGGAGGCACTCTCCTGTCTGGTCACTGGAGGATATCCAGAGCTCATGATCAGTCGCTGTGTCATTGCTCTGTTATCTTCTTCCAGAGAGTTTTGCCCCTGGTCTCCATTCCTCTGATACCACGGTAGCACCTCCATGGTTAGGAAAATGTCTGATATTTACTGAATACCTGCAGACAGGGCCCAAAGACCCTTCTGAAAGTGTACCTGGTTCCAGGATCTGCTGACTCAGACTCCGAGTTTTCCTCATTATTTGTTACCTAGGACCAATGTGCTGGTGCAGACTAAGATCTGGAGATATTCATGGTCCTGTTTAGATACTCTAAGAGACAAAAAATGTAATGACAGAGCAGAGTGAGAAGCCCAGTGAAGGCTTCTATGTTGACATTTCTCTCCTTTATTCATCTTTCACCTGTGGCAGGCAGCAAGGAAGGGAGTGACATCTGGTGGAAGATCTCACTGGTGATGGATGACGGGTGGGAAGGAGTGCCTCCCTGTGCCACAGGGTGCCCCAAAAACAGTACAGGGGAACAAAATGAAAGGGGCAAGAGGCACTATTATGGGTTGGTAGGAATTGGAGGAAAGCTGGAAAAGGGGATGCGATTACTATTGTGTTTGGGATGATTTTGTGCTCGAGAAATGGCTGCAAGACTTTTAAAACAGAGTGAGAGAAAACAGCAGAAAGAGAGTACGAGAACAGAATAGGTCAAGGTGAAGTCTAGGAAATGGCATTTTGTCAGTTGGATTTTGGATGGTGGGTTATTTGGCAGAAAGGCTGGAGAATAGAAAAGACAGTGGTGTGGAGCCTGGGATGGCTAGTCTGAGATGTCATGGAGCCAGAGGTAGCTGGAGGTGTCCTTCAGCTGACTTTGGACAGGAGGATTCAAAATCTGACCCACAGCAGAAAAATAAATATATTGAATGTGTGACAGGGGAGAGAAGAGTCAGATCTACCCACAGGCTAATATTCTGGTAGTCAGTGAAATGGCTTGGAGATATTAGCCAGGTTTAAGGAAATGATGTGAAGAAATTTCTGCAAATAAAACTAACCTGACAATTCTGCTTTCAGATGCAAGGATATATTTATGGTGATTACGGTGGATGAGCAATGAATGTTCAGTTTTTTATATTTTCTCTCCTGACATCTATTCTGATTTGCAAATGATAGACCAGCACTCTACTGATTACAGGATTATGTGACTAACTTCCAGCAGAAAAAGAGAAATCTGTCTTTTTTTTTTTTTTTTCTGCTTGAGATGGAAGCAAAGTCATCAGCACCGAAGATCTGGCATCAAGACTCGAGTTTATTTTCAGCCGAATATTGAGAATTCTGGGCAAACTCAGCACAGTCCATCACATTCAGATCTTTTCATGCGAGACTTAGCAAGACTCATGGCACTGACGGAATAGAGGAGAATGCAGGAATTATTAATGCCAGCAGTATTATGAAGTGGTTGGTACCTACCTTCCGGGAATAGTAAGAAACATTGCTGACACACAGTACAGTTTTATTTATTTTTCACTACTCAGTCTGTTTCCAAATTACACAAATCTCCCTTTTTAAGGCTGAGATGTGAGGCTGGATGATCTGGAGAGTGCAGGGGGAGGAATCTGCCTGTGTGCCTGCGGAAGACGTGCCTCGCTGTGATGTCCTGCATGAGTCTCTGTACCAGGCAGGACTAGCATCTCCTGTTTCATGCGACATGTCTGCATTGTGCTCCAGAAGGGCATGCATCATTTGGAAATGTCTTGGAAGTCCTGAGGTCAGTCTTAGCCCTGACCCCACACAGCCACTGCCCACTCACCTAGCTTTCCTTTTACTTTTCCATAAAATTTCTGTTAACAACATTTTGAGCATCACAGCTGTGACATGGGGCTAAGCTTGATGATATTGGGAATCCAGGCTGTGATCATATGGCAGAAACAACTCCTGGGTGTGCTGTGGATTCATGTACTGCAGTTAGGGCCGGATGCAGGACCACAGCCAGAGAAGTCCCTGCTCCTGGTAACACATACAGTACCACAGCCCCAAGCGCATGGGGTGAAGGAGCTAAGGATGGGTGGAGATGCAAGGCAGGGGCTGGAGGGGAAGAGCAGAAGGGGGAGCTGTCAGCCTTCCCAGTCCTTCTGATAAATCCGTGCTGAATATTCAACTTCTTCACCAGCCCAGCGAGGTGATCAGGGTTTGTGCAGCTCTTGGAGAACAAAATGTTCCAGGTAAGTGCTATTATTAGGTGTCCTGCAAGCAGAGGAGCAGAACAAGCAAGCATCCAGCTTTGTAACCTGCGGGTACTGAATTTGAAAAGCCAGGGAGGACAGAAAGGCAGACTCCTCAGTAAATGAGATGGACTGGGAGAGGGAAACGCTCCTCCTGCAGACACAGAAGCTGCCCTAACAAAGTCATGCATATAGAGTGGGCAGAGACAGGGCAGCAGCAAGGCTTCAGCTTTGGCTTAAGAGGTCTGACTTTTGGATCTGCAGTGAGCAGCCCTGCAGAAGGAGAAATGATGCAGGATGCCACAGTGCTGGGTCTTTCCCACCTGGGGAAAGAGCTGTACCTAGGAAATCAGAAATGGTGCAAGCATTGCAGTGATGAATGGGGGGTAATTTATTGCTGTTTCTTGTGCCACAGGGTTGGGGTTTCCCCTGAAACAAGCAGGTGATGCATCTATAAGCCACAGCACGTGTTTTCTCACACAGAGCATCACTAGCAGGGGATTTCCTTGCCACAGGAACCCAGGGAGGCCAAGTGTGTTAACTGGCTCGAAACCAGAACAGACACGTTCAGAAATGTTAGATCCTGTGGTGGCTATCAAACGTGATGATCCACTGTGATCTGCTGTGGAAGTCGACAAAGCTTGGCGTCCAGCGGGTGAGCTGCAGATGGGGATAGCCTAAAAAGGAGCTGGAAAAATTAAAGAAGTGATGCCCCCCCCTCCCCAAGCCTTCCAGCTGCTGCTGCCTGCTCAGCTGCTGCCCGACAGCAGGCAGCGAGGCCTGCGGGAGCCGGGGAGAGGGAGGGGAGGCACCTCCTGTCCCCAGCACGGCTCACATGGCCCAGCCTGGCTCAGGGGGAGCAACAGAGAGATGCAGTAGGAGCACAGAATAAACCACAAAAGCACCCTTCCCTATTGGCATCCCCCAAGAACTGCACTGCCCTGTCCCCAGGCTCAGGGCTGGACCCACATGGAGCCAGAGCAGAGTCCCTGGCTGCTAGAGCAGGGATGCGCATCTTCTTCATGCCCTGCTGAAGCTTCCCCAGGGACTGACTGAGCCTAATGGCAGAGAGCAATAACTACTGCTGCTTAATCAGGACTGTTTGAGGATAAATTTTGTTTAATGAGGATCTGTTTTGCATGCACCAGGTTAATTAACGGATGTTTAAACAGGAAAAGAGGTGTGAGATTCTCAGCGATGCTCTCTGGAGGGCAAAATTAAGTCAAACGTGGATTTGGCCAAGTGTTTCCAATGGGCGGAAGTACTCAGAAGGAGGAAAAATGAATCCTCCCATGCTCCCTGCTCCCACACCTTCCCAGGATGGTGTTGGGTGTGCGTGTGTGCACAGATACATGCGAGCAGCAAGACCGGAGCAGAACATGAACTCTACAGGAGACCTCATGTCTGGCTTAGTACCCTGAAAACCCATGGCCCATCGTTGGCACGCTCCAGGTATCACCATGTCAATGAGAGAGGGATGGAACTGCTGTGATCTGAGGGATTATCTCACTCTACAGGACAAGTGGAGGAAACAAAGAGAAGCCAATTCCAGTTTCTTCATATCTTCAATACCCCATGCACTGTGGTGTCTGCCTCCTCTCCCTTGCCCTTCCCCACCAACACCAGCAGCAGTAGCTACTGAAAGAGGATAGGAAAAGCTTCAGGGAGAGCAGTGGATAAATGATACTTGAACAAAAATGTCACGTTCAAATTTTGCTCATCCTTGGAGCCCTCTCCTCCTCCCCTGGCACTGCCCTCCTGAGCGCTGCATGCCTCCAAAGGCATCGTATTAAGACTTCAAAAATAGCCATGTGGGAATGAGGAATGGCTCAAATAGCTTTAATTCCTCTTGGCTCACACTCCTCAGCAAACCCCAAGGCGTTCACCCTCCAGCAGCAAATAGCTCCGGAGGGCAGCGCACACCAGCTACTGGCGGTGCTGGTGGGAGGGAGACGATGGAGCCTCCTGGTGAGAGGAGCTCCTCTGCCAGCCCAACCAAAATGACCAGTTCAGATGTGTCACCCAGAGAGATGCATCTCACCTAACTTTAAAAACCTGTATCATGATGCTAACACTGCAGACTTTCTTTTTAGTCAACAGAGAAAAAGCCACTTCCACAAGTGACTCGCGGGATCTCTTTCAGACATACTTTTTAGGATGAGATGTGCTTACGCATCAGAAGTGCCTATTTCTCTTCGCTGCCTATAAAGGAGCCAGTATGACTAGCTCAGCTGTTGACGTGTGCAGAGTAGGAATCTAAATTTGGGCAGATGAATCCCATTTCCAACTTTCTGACTGCTGAAGTTAGGTAACTTGAGTTCCTCTGTGGGCATGTGCTAAATATTTGAATATATGCTATTTTTTAATTCACCCCCTCTTTGCAAGACGAGCACATCAGTAGGGCTATCTGTTGGAAAAGAGAACACAGTGCTTCATTTCTTTTTTTTTTTTTTTTTTCCTAGCACTGATTACCATGCGAGTTCCAGCGGATCGCTTAATCCTTCTGCATTTTGAATTTTACCGTTATTCTATTTTCCAATGTTAGCTTACATTTTAATTCCTGAATGTACAATTCTTTTAAGCACTTTGCTGCTCTGTTTTCTGCCCATAATATTTTTATGTGAACACATCATTTTGTGTCCAGAATCCTTATTTTTTGAGTGTTTTGGCTTTTTTGCCCTATTCCTGTGGGAACTGCTATGCATTTCTTTCGTAAATCTGACTCTCAAGCCTGAAGAATTATGCCAGTCTTCCGTATCGGAGCAGCACTCCTCCACATTCGCTGGCTGCAAGAAAAGCATTTCTCATTTTCTCTCCCTTCTAATTTTCTTAGTTTTGCTGATTTTCTCAATTTCTTTGCTGATGTGTAGAGCAGTATGTTCTGTTCCAGAAGAAGAACTAATGCCTGCCAGAGAAAAGGCTTTTAGAATCTATTGTGTGTGTGTGCCATTGTGCTAGTGGGTAGTTTGACACCTATTTCTGCTTGGCTCACAGTTCCTTCTCAGAAAAGTTCTTTCACTTCGGAGACTTGGGAGGGAACTACTGAGGATGACTATTGCTTTCAAGGATGCGAACACTCACCCCTTTTCCTATGTGGCAGAAATATGATGGGGGATTTCTTGTTAGTGGTAAATGGTTAAAAAAAAAAAAAAAAAAAAAAGATGGATTAGGCTTAAAATCCACCAGAAAAGATGCTGTGTGGGGAGGGTTGTCACCATACCCAGATTATTCTGCTTATAAATCTTAAGTGGGGCAAACCTTGTTGCAAGCACCCGCAGGATGCTCCCCACCTCCCAGCACCTGAGCAGTTCCCCAGGGAGCTCCCAGCACATGCTGCAGCCCAGGGAGCGGCGAGGAGATGGCAATGGGGAGTCCTGCCAGGGTCACGGCTGGAAGGCTGGAGACATACGAAGAGCTTGCGACTATGTTTGAAATGAACAGGAGTATTTTTCTCAAGAGTGCATACGAGAGAGCCCCAAACATGGAGAAAGTGTAGAACATGCACCCACAAAGACTAAATTTAAAAGACGTGCTTAGCAGGGAACACATGCATAGCATATGGATGCAGCTGACGGAAGAGCTGTTGGACTCCATTCAAGATACCACTCACATAGCAGATGAACCGTCATAAATTTAAGCTACACATGTCACATCCTTACTGCTAAGGTTCCCTTTAGTCATGTGTGAACGCAGCTTAGCTGTCGGCTCACGGCTCGCCAGTGAGCTCAGTCGCGCTCTGAGCGCATAAGCGCGGTGGGCAGCATGCGTAAGGCAGAGAGATCCCCAGCTGCTCCTCGCCTCCCGCGAGCTCCTGGACATTCTGCAGCCTCGGCCTTGGCATTTGTTGGTCCTGGAGCTCGCTGCCTAATGGCTGTTGCATGCCATCCTCTGGTTTTTCAGCTGCTCGCTGACTGACAGGCCGCCTTCTTGAACAGTTGCTTTGATACATATTCTCACATTAAGTGAAGCTCCTTGAGCTGATTAAAAGCCTTCCAAGACTGTATCATTGCCAAGGCTTCTACACACACACGCACACAGCCCAAGACAATCATTCTGAACAAGGATACAAATAATAAAATCTATTCTGGAGCTCTCCAATTATGATGTTCGTAGCTGTCTCTGTCCTCTGGCCAATTTTTTATATCTCTGAGCCGGCCCATGTCTCTGATGGATATGTAAGAATAGCAGGTTATTATTCTTCAGCAATTACTATCAGCTATCACAGTCTTTTCATGTGAACTACAATATAGTGACAACACCATTAGAACAGGTAAATGTTTTCTGAGCAAAAAATCAGACCTTCTTTCACTTCCATGCAGCACTGCAGTTATAAGAGGTTCCTAGCAGCTGCTTGCAAGGAATTAAAAGTTTCAGCTTCACACCACCCTTTTGGAACCTAATTTTACAAGCAGCTGCCTACAGTCCATTAATTTGAACCCAAGATGCCCTCTGAGATAGTCTAGTGCTAAAGAAAGCATTAGTTTCCACTCCAAAATGTGCTTTATCACACGTCTGTGCTGCCCCGTTTGCATATCTGTTTGACTCAAGGCAAGAACAGTGTGCTATTTAAACGTCAATTACATTTTGGTAATGCCCACAATATTATAACAGGGAGAGGAAGACTGAATGACCTTAAACCTTGTTAGAATCAGAAAAAAAAAAAAATACAAAAAACCCCACAGACTTCAGCATTCACTGGAAGGATTTTTACAGAAGTCTTGCATGTTTCTTGGCAGTGAAACTTCTTAACATTAAGCCTAATACTCAGAATTTGTGGATACACAAATCCGAAACTAATTTTTCTGGATATTCAGATTCCTTTTTCTCCAATGTATCTAAATGAAATTAAATTTCAAACACCATTTCTCTTCGTTTAAAATCAGGTTTAAGCAGAACAATGATACTTGTCACTAATGCATCTATATTATGGTCGCAGCCGGTGATACCACTCTGTGATGGCAGCTTCTTTCAGATTTGGGGCTGTATGGTAGAAACACAGATGCAGAGGCAGTCCTACGATTTGGGGCTGTATGGCAGAAACACAGATGCAGAGGCATCTGTGATACGATTTAGAGGATAACCTGCTGTTTGAAGAGGCTATAAGCGGTGCTGGATTTGGAGGATTCTTTGCTGGCAGGTTTTGCTGATGTTGCTGTTACTGACTTGTGGCAAAGAGATAACGAAGAGAAATGGTATGAGAGGGAAACCAAGCTGGAACAGAAAACAGGAAAGAAAAATTATCATTGAGCCAAATAAAGACAGCAGTGCTTTACTGTTTTTTTTTGTTTGTTTTTTAGATATTAAGCAGAGATAAATATTAGTAACTCTGTGAACTTGGAGATTTTCTCCAAATCTAAAGGCCTCATGGGAAAAAGATAGATCTCTTAGCTGATGGGCAGAACAGGCTGAAACCATTCTGCAATGAACGGCGCAGACAGTGTCACGGTTCATTAGTCTAAACAGAGATGGTGAAGACAAGAAAAGGCCTTCCATTGAGAGGTGAGAAATTTTGACTGAACTGTGGGACGCACTTGAAGAGCAGTGGGTTGTGGTCGGGGCTAAGTCTGAACGGCAACCAGAACAGTTAACATTTTAAATGAACTCCAGGGAGATAAAACTACAGTAATGAAAGGCAACAAGAAAGGAAGTGTTCATGACAAAGAAATGGAGTTTCTGGACGAGTGTTTCAGGGATGAAAAGAGAACAATCTAGTGGTGACGTGGGAGGACTAAGTCAAAGGGAACGCATCCATGGCATTGGGGAAAGACAGGAAGAAGGCAGAGCTTCGTACAGAGGAAAAGCAAGCATTAGTTTAGCTGTCCTGAGTTTAAGACTACAGCTATGCAGTAAGTAAAGTTAGAAAGAAAATTAAAGGCATGACTTTCATCAGATATTCAGATTTGCAAAGCATGGCTGGTATTTCTCAGCCCAAAGTAGCTAAAGGGGTGCAAGGCTTGAGATTGTAAGAGATGGGCCAGAAGGTCAGGTTCTTGTTGGGCTCTTATTGTAAACCACCAGGAGTACAAGAGGAGGACAACAGTGTGAAGGAAAGCAGAGAATTGGTAAGGAACTGTCACAAAACCCTCAAAGTGAACAGGGCTTCAAGAGCAAAGTGGCAGAGAAGTTTGAAAAGCCAGAGGGCAGAAGATGTAGTATACATGCTGAGATATTCTGCTGGTCCCTATCTAGCTAGTAACAAAGCTTGTGCTTGCATCATATGTATAGAAACCCTGTACTTCAATAATTTTTAATTTACTCAAAATTAAATTGACCAAGATATGCCCTTTTAAGATTTATAACGTCTCTGTCTGCCTGGAACTTTTGACTTGCAAGCCCTTAGAAGAGGAAAACATTTTGTATTAAATTTTCTCAGCAGTCACAACGCTCTTCAATTTTTTTGCTTTAGTTTAAATTTATGTTTCTAAATTTACATATTCAAAAATTTCATCTGAAACCTTTTTGGAATTCGGATGTCTCTTTTTATCGTATTTCACTTAATTGCAGCTACTTCTGGAACTGAGGCATCACCCCTGCAGCTACTGGATGTCAAAGGACAAAAAAAAAAAAAAAAAAAAAAAAAAAAAAAAAGGGNAAACCGAAGCCACATTTCCATTCTGCATTTGAGCTGCTGACATTTTCTAGATAACACCAAGAGATGTCAGAATACTGGCTGTTAAAGCAGTCTATGTTTGGAGCCTATTAAGTTGAATTCTCAGAGTGAAGGAAAAGTGAAGACTTCTGGAGGGACTGACATATACCATTACTTGTTTTATTCCAATTCTATAGGAAAAAAAAAAAAAAAAGCCTCCTTTTTTTCCTACTTTTTCTGCCCAAGAGTTTCTCTTAAAATTTGGCAGGTCCCTGAGAGCCTGCAATTTCCCTCTTAATTCCTCGGTGTATTTGAAGGCTCCACAATACATCTTCTCCCCTTCTGACAAGGAAAGGCTGAGAGGAACTTCCACCAGAACCTTCTAGTCTCATTACTGTCAGTAGCCACTGCTGACCTGTCTTCCTCTTCGGCACCAATAAATCTGCCTCTTTATTGGTCACACATTATGTTGCTAAAACGATCCAGATTGCCTCTCCTTGTTGATAATGGTGTAGCTCCACTGAAGTCTTTGGAGCTACACCAAGGTAAAGTCATCTGGAAGGACAAGGGGGCTCTGAGAGTGTTGTTCAGGTCACTTCTATGTCACATAAAGCAACTGGAATGATCTTGGCCTGTGTTTCTAAGTACCCTCTTCTGTAGTAGTGCACACTACCTCCCACGAAGTAGTAAATTTAGGGAGGAAACTGGTTTCCTGTGAGCTGAATTGTCCCTGGAGCTCCACAGCACGCACAGGCAATCTGGCAGGACTTCCCTCCAGGGACCTCAGCCCCCTGCTCCAACTCCTCTGTCCCATGCACAGGGAGAGATGTCACAGCACCGACCTTCGCCCATTTACTGCACATGCATCTGAGCCTGAGACACGCTAAGAAAAACCATGCTTCCAGAGCCAAGCTGGTTCTCCACAAAGTTAGGGTATCCTGCTCTTCCACACTCACAGCCTTGGAAAGATGGGGTGGGATGAATGGGGCTGGGTAGGGTGCATAGGGCTGGGCAGAGCTGAGCCTGGTCTGACAGACCCAGAGGGACTTCTTCCGCACCTTGCTGGGATGTCTCTGCCAATCTGACAGCCTTGATCTTAGGCTAACAGACAGCTGGTGGCATTTAATCAGAGGCACCATTCATGTACACCTTCCATGCCAATAAGTCTTCTGAACTGAGCTGTGCTGGGTAATGCTGGTCTATCAGCTGCCTCCTTCAGTTGCTCTCAGAGCCTTTCACGTCTGCCAGTTTACAGATTATCTTAAATATTGCTTCTGACTTTAAAGATAAATTGATGCATTTGAAGGTATTTGAACACGTCATCTCTAAGCACAAAATATTACACAATAACTTTTCCTCCTGTACAGCAGTTGGCCAGAGGTTTTCTGCTGAAGTTCCAGTGAAGCTCAGTCTACTCTACCCTTAGCACTGACCATGCAGACTCCTTACCAAGCCACTGAAAACTTAGAAGAAGCAATCCAAATGTGCAGAACTGTGTCAGGCAACGCACAACTTAGTCCAGAAGACAAAATTGAAGCAGAAACGGCCCGAGAGGCTGAAATCCTTTGTATATCATTGTATTAGTACCACGTGAAGTAATCTGCAGCTAGTTTCACTGAATTTAACTTTGAAGTGTTTATTTTCAGGAGCTAATTGAGCTCTTCTTCAGTTTGGATCTGTGTGTTATGGCTTGTAGTGACGAAGGATGCAAGTGGGTAGCAGTAGGTAGCTGCTGCTGACTTGACCATGACAGTGTAGCACTGCGCACCAGATGCACGGAGTACAATGCAAACACTTTTCCAGCACTTTACCTTAGTCATAGAATCATCACAGAACCACAGCATGGCTTGGGTTGGAACGGACCTTACAGCCCACCCAGCCCCAACCCCTGCTGTGGGCTGGCTGCCACCCACTGGGTCAGGCTGCCTGAGCCTTGAGCACCTCCAGGGATGGGGCAGCCACAGCTCCTCTGGGCAGCCTGGGCCAGGGCCTCACCACCCTCTGAGGTGGTCTGAGTACAACAGTATCTTCCAATATCTTCCAATATCTTCCAGTAAAACAAGACCTTCCAATATCTAATGTAAATCTCACTTCTTTCAGTTTTAAACCATTCCTCCTTGTCTTATCAGTAACAGGTCATGTAAAAAGCCAGTCTCTCTCCTGTTTATAAGCTCAGACCCTAGATGACCAGAGTGCAATACAAATGGCTCACACCTTGATGTAAGAGTTCTGGTACTCTGATTAACTACACAAAGGTAGCTTAAAATTCAGTGAAATATATGTATTTTTTTGTTGTGAAAACTTAAGACAGTGAATTCTTTCCAACCTAAGCAGTAATATCTGACTCTTTCTAAGACCCCACCTGCATCTGTGAGCTAGTCAGAAAAATAACAGACCTCATTCCCTTCTCAAACTGGAATTAAGCAAGAGATGGTCCACCAATCTCAGTTTACTTAGGAGGTTCATACACATTGCAAATGAAGGATAAGAGAAGGAGGCCCACAGATTTTATAGTTTTAACTTTCTTAGTTGGGGAAAAAAAAAAAAAAGAAACAAAACAATAAATATTCCAGAGGTGATCAGAGAAAATTATGTAAACATCTCAACCAGAGCTGAAGGCCCTCCAGAGGGGAAAAGTATTGCTCAAAAACTGAGATGACATTCTAAAGGACAAAAAGAATGAATTAAACCCCCTAAACTACCTTCAACAATGCATTCAAGGATATAACCACACCATTTTGCTCAGTCCGGTCTTTTTTTTTCTAATCAGAATAATAAATACATACACTGGAGCGATTAATATTTTGCATATGTGGTAGCTGATTTTATTTAACATTTCAAAATCCTTAAGCCTGCTGTTTATTTTGATTATTTATCATTTTTTTTCAAAGAAGGCAAGCACCCAGAGCTCAGAAAAAGATCAGAGAGTCCAGCTTCACTCAAGGCTATTTTTTCTCTTTAATCCTCATGGACCTGATTGAATTTTTCTCTGTTTATTATTATTTTATATTTATTTTCCACATTCTATTTATTTATTTTGATTTATAAATTATACCACCACGCTAAGGGCAACTGTCCTTTGTGAATCATTCTTCTTGTGCCTCTGACATTTGCGCCAGCCTCCTGTCTGTGTTCTGCTCCCATCTGAGCCCTCAGTCTCAAACTACTTTAGGCCACTGAATTGTTTAATTTTTTCCTCACTTGACTAAGCAGCCTGAAACCAACCGCATAATATTCTATTTGACATTAAGCCTCATATATACTTTACAGTCTGCAAGTTCTCAGGGGCAATAGCTGTCTTTTAAAATTATGTATAGCCGGGCCAGCATAATGGGGCCTCAGGCCTTCGGATGGCTCCCTCAGGCACTGCCACAATACAGCATATATTTCTAACAGCAGAGGAGACGAACCACCAGGAGAAGTGCTGAATTCTCTGTCCCTTGGTAGCTCTGCATCCCCGCTGGAATATACGCTACAGCTAAACACAAGTTCAATACAGGGGTAAGTGATGACATTTAAGGGCTTGTGGAGGTCAAAAGAGATGATCAAATGGTCCCTTCCAGCCTTCGATCCATGAATCTATGAATACAGATAACAGCAATTAAAAAGCAGCTCTGTGAACAGGTTTCCTCAGCCACTGCTGCGGGAACAGTGCAAGAGTATTGATGGAAGTCTTCTTCAGGAGAGACGCCATGGAACAGCTATGTTTTCAGTGATCAGGTATCACCTTGGGGCAACAAAACGTCTGCCTATGGGGAGGAAAAAGAGAGATGTCTCTGGAATAATGTCAGCTAAGCTGGAGGTATAAAGACTCTATTGCTGATTACAAAAGGTTGCCACAAATCAATTAATCAAATTCCCCAGGCATAATATTTAGGAATAAGTAAATAGGAATGGTGACCAGCATGGACGAATTTCCCTCCTTTAAATTCCCACCAGTTTTGGTGATGGTCAGCTCTGCTGGCCCTGTGTTCACACTGAAACTCAAAATAAGCTGCTGGTAAATAGAAAAACAAAAAACCAGGAAATTATTTGCAGGTGTGGTCCAGGCAAGACAAGGGCTATGCATCCTAGAAAGCACAGCTATGGATAACTGGCTGAACGAAGCAGAGACTGTGCAGCTCCCCCAGATGCCTAGCAGGTGTTTGAGACACGACTGAACCTAGTCTTGTCTGAGCCCTGATAGGGATTCCCTGTGGAGAACAGCTGGCAGTAAGCACGTGCCCAGCTGTTAACTTTATGCCCTTGCTACACCTTCACACACCACTGATGAATGGCAATGGATCATTTATTGCCATGGAAAAAGGGGCTGCCTTCTGCAACCAGCCTACTTGCTTAAACAGCAGGCATCAGCAGTAATTGGCAATGTGGGCGAAAAATAAACTTTGAGCAACCTCATCCTCCCAGCAAATCCCTTCCCAAACATGTATTGTTTTGCAAGCAGATTATATTTCTAGTAATAAAGTAATAAGGCAAATACAGTTCAGTGCTCTGTAAACACGAATGCACTCAAACCGATACACGAGCCTTGGGGTAAAATACTTTGAAAAAGCACTTCTTCAGATGCTTCCCAGTGACAGAGAACCCGCCAACGAGAAACCAGGACTTTTCAGAAATTGCTTTATCTTACAAAAACGCTGAAAGTCATGGTTATGATCTTCCAAAACAAGTGATGCTCAGGCACCTCTTGGGTCCAAGAGGCAATAGGAAAGGCTGGAAACACAGGGCTGCTAGCTGGTGGGCCTCAGCTTTGCTTAAGCTCCAAAATGACCCAGCAACAGTTCTTCACTTCCCATGCTCTGCACTATTTTGGCACAGAAATATTCCTAGTTCTCTGGCATGATTTCATGAAAAATTGTTTTGATCTTCGCCTGCACATTTCTAGAAGGCCTGGCTTGTTTCTCCTGCCTCAGCGCAATGCCCTCCTGAGGGCCCTCCGTTAGTGCTGGTGTTGCCGTGGCTCTGAGGAGTCGTGATGATATAAGTCTAGGTAACTTCAAGCTGCCTCCAGCAACCATAAGCCTGCAAGACTCTCGTGAGAGCCAGTCAGCTCCAGACATCTCAGAAGTGCTGGCAAAATTCAATTTTGCTGCAAAAGAGCAGCAGCGGAGCCAGGGGAGGGTCATGGAGAGTCAGGCTTTCCGTCTCTGCTATGGCAGAGGGCTCAAGGCAGCGGTGGGGACTGGGCTGATGGTTTGGAGGAAGCCCTCAGGTCTTCACCGCTGCCACCGAATGCAGGGCCCCGCAGGCCCTGGCTCCTCCACCAGCACCACGCCAGCTCTCCGGGCACTCGCACTGACAGGCAGTGGGGAGCTGAGCTCTCTGGTTTCACCAGCAGTCTGTTGCCATAGGCAACTGCCTATTTTGCCTATACCTAGAGCCAGCCCTGAGCAATACACGCAGCAGGATTGCTGTGATGAGATTAGCACTCTTTATTACACTATCCCTGCTCTTATCACCAACCCCAGCTCTCATGAATTCAAGATAAGGAAATTTCCCTCATGTAGTCACCATGGTCTTGGACAGCTCTTTGGAGAGAAGCAGTGAATGCCACGGTATTCACATTTACATGGGAAAATGTAGGAGTTGTTGCTATTCTTGTTCCAAGGTCCTCTGAACCTGTGTCCCAGCTCTGGTCTGGCTGCTTATCAGTTTTACCAGCTTGAGTAGCTTGAGGGTGTCCTCTGCACCAGGCTAAAGCCAATATGGGACCACAGCACCATAATCCCCTCCCCTGTAGCCAATATTCTTTGTCATTTGTTAAAGTAAAAAGTATCCCCTTTCTGATCCTTCTAACACACACAGGAACAACCTCTTTCTTAGGAGAGCTTTAGCCTGTGAGCTCTTGCAGCAGCTGGGGCAGAGAGCTGCATTGGTAAGCACACCTGTCAGCTGACAGGCAGGTAAAACATCTCTGGAAGAGCTCTGAGTCTCACTGAAAGCCAAATCAGAACTTAGTCTCTAGAGAATCAGCCACACAAACAGATCGCCAGCATTGAACAAATCACCACGCACCAGCTGCTTCGCTCAGCTGCAGGCCTAGGCCTTCCGAGGGGTCACTGGAGGAAGTGGAATGGGATCCAATGAGAAACAGCGAGCCCAAACTTCTTGCACTTATTTTCCACGTAGGCTCCTAACTCTTTACTGAAACAACTTGTTGACTCTGGGAAATACCTCACTGGATGTAGCCCAGACTGCTGACGATATGGCTTTGTAACCAGGGACAGATTAGACATCTAACTCCCTTGAAAATCTGAGGTTTTAGATCGTTCAGTACCTACATAGCTCTAAAAGTATACGTCTCAAACTGGGTTCTGCAGAGAGACGTTTACGTAATATGAACTCATGTTGTACAAAACAACAAATTTGGGCCTAAATTGACCTGACATTGACCTCTTTAATAATAGAAAATTATCAAAATAAACAAAACACAATGCAAATGTAGATGATTTGGTTACAGTAGATTTGATCAAATAAAACAGACAATCTAATTAACCACTGATTAGATTAAGTAGAAGTCTCTGTATTGAGTGATGGGTAATTAACTGGAATTGTATTTACTTCTTTTTATTGTACTGCAGAACAAGGCACATCTTTGCCTTTCTTTCCTTTCACTGCAGTCTTTTAATTAAACAAAATTATTCTGAATGCTCTACACAGAATCTAGGCCTCTAAGTAAACATGGTAAGCTGGAATGAGAAAGGTATACTGATATTTAGTGGTAGATCAATACTTCTGGATAAATCTCATCCAACTGAGCAGCTACAAGCCTGGGTTTTCAGAGCCGCTTGGCATTGATAGCTCCAACTGAGTGAAGTGGGAGCTGCAGGTGCTCAGCCCTTTGGAGAGCCATGTCCTTATTGTTCAAATGTAATTTATGCTTGAGAGCAAACAAACAAACATGTACAAGGCAGCTCCTATTCCTGCACCTGAGTCGATTGAGGTTTATTTTTATCAAGGCAAATGCACATAAGAGAAAAGTGCACAGCTGATCAACATCCAAGGCAGAAATGGATCTTGCTCTTTGAAATCCTTATCAGAATATAATGTGGTGACTTTTAAGTGTAGGCTATGGAAAAAAAAAAAAAAAAAAAGTCTTTTAAAGGGGTTTGATTCCCTCCTTTTAAAAGCTGTAATCTGGAAGATTGGTTTGGCTCCCCATTACTATCAGGAAAACCCTGTACTACTGAGGAAGCCCTTTTAATAACACAGCTTTTCAAATCCTAGACGTCATTTTAATCTTTTAACATTTTATTAATTGCATATTGGCCAGAGGCTCTGTAATGTCCTATAAAGACTCTGTCACAGCAGACAACCACCAGCTTCACCATATATGTGGGTCATGGACTCACATGTTTCCCTGTTCAGAATACATAACAGTTAATTTGATGAAGTATCTGCTGGCAAAATTTCTCCCCTAGCTGTGGGACTACTGTCTGTCTGTCTGTCTAAATGCTGTTACTACTCTCATTACCATGGTATCTCAGTGCATCCAGACCCATGGATATCTGAAGAGGAGTTAATAAGCATCAGCTCTTGCTAGGTCTCGTCAGAGGATGCTTCTGCCAAACTGCAGGGGAGAGCAGACGAAAACAGCATGGTTCCTGAATGCGATGAGCTGCCTGAGGAGCAGGCTAGCAGGACAGTGTGGGAGCTCTGGCATCTATTTAGCAGTGCCTTGCTATCTGCCTCTGGCCAGGCTGGCCTATAAACAGGCGTTATTCTCGCTTGCGTGCAGAGATGAGCAAAGCTACAGCTACTGCAAGCTCTGTGCTAGCAAGGATGCCAAGGAACACCATGTGGAGGCGGGTGGATTCTGGATGACTGAGTGGGTAAACAGAAAGGCTCAAGTGCCAGGGGTAGCCTCCAGGGCATTCCCTTAAGGAACAAACAGCAGCTGATTATTGGTAACAGCCAGAACGTGAGGCCTCACTGCAGCAATTAGCTTTATGACCTGGTCTAAGGTAGCAGCTAGACTTGGAACAGAAAGTCCTGGCTAAGCAGGTGATGTGTATGCCTGTGGCTGCTTTATTTTAAGGCCATGTTTTTGGATCTGAAATAAGACTCCACGAATTTACCCATTTACCTGTAAGCTCTTCTATGGTGCAAACTTCATTTTCCCTGGTGCTGAGAGCAAGAGAGAAACAAAACCGCACCTTCTCAGCACCACCCGTGTTCAGGGCTCGGGTCCTGATTCCCTTAACGCTATGACGACAGTATCTCCTGTCCCTCACCAGATGCTTCTAACTAACTAGACTTACACTTGGTCCCCACTGATATTTGAACAACCACTCGGACCAAAAGGGGTGTAACAGTGAGCCCAAAATGTGGCCTCTGGTCCGTACAGATGTAGGAGGACATGTTAGCAGTCGCTCTGTTTTCAATCTCCTTTCTTCTCACAAGGAGTTCCCGTGCCTCTAACATTTCTCATTAAAGTATGCTTAGAGTGACAGGAAGATGAATAGGACTAAAAGTGAGAAAGTCTAAGAATATATCTGAGTTCTCTGATATTTTTGGCATAAGATCTTCAATATTATTGTTGCTGAAATGGCTGAGTGTCTGGAAGGCATGTATACTTCCGAAATAATACGAACTGAACCACATCATCAGAAAAGTTTACGTTTTGTTCTGCATCTATTCTGTGTGATTAACAGAATCCAGCACACTGTCATGCACAAGGAGGAATTACAGTTGAATTCCTGTCTCTCTCTTCACAACGCTACTGAGGCAAAAAGAATTACATCCAAGCCACAGGACTCAGGAGCATTTTCGCCAGTGTCCAGTAGCCTACATGCATCCTGACTCTACCTCATGACACAACCCAGACTTGTGTCTTCTCCTCCTCCCCTACTTTTCCCTCCTCTTGTCTTCATTTCTAGAAGGCCAGATGTTTAGATATAGGCAAGATGGCCTCACTGCCAGTGAGGTAGGAGTTGTAGAAGATAAAGGAAAGCTACTCCAGTTTTGATTGGAGGAAAGAATGGGGGAGAGTAAGTAGATACAGCACATTATATCTCCTGAGAAATGTCAGGTCAGAGGTCAGGAGAAGCAGTGCCTAGTTTTTCTGCCCAGTTGTGATATACGCAGACACCAGTCTAGGAACTGTTGGGGAACTCTAATGAATCTCTCTCAGTTGTGTCTATGGCGCTGATTACTACTGTTCCCACAGAAGCCATTGCATTTGTGGTTTGGAGATGTTTTCAGCAGGCAATTAAATACTAGTCACTATTTACAAAATGTACTGCATAAATGCCAAAGATAACATGTTCCTGTTCCAATTAGAAGTGAGTAACTGTAATACCTGAAAAAGACTTGTGTAGCACCTGTAGGTAAATACTGCTCTTTGTAAAGGAATCTATGCACAGAAAAATGCATAATAGGCTTGTGGATGGTAAGGTTTAGATGGAAACTATTGAAGGAAACGAATTGCTGCTCCATGGAGAAATATAAACAGAGTTTGCGATGATTTCTTAAAGAGATGCAGAATATATTGCCAGCAAATTGTGCTTTTCTTAATTGCTGGTGTATCAGTAGAGCAAGCAGAACACTTTCTACCTGAGAAAAGTTTGTCCCTAGCTCCTCATGCCACATTTACAAAAATATTCAGACATGGCTTCACCTTCAACCAGTGCCTGTCTTTGTACATTCACTGTGCTTGAAGCTGTTCTCCAACACCAAGGTCAACTGGCTTGAACAGCCCACATTGACTCTTAAAACCCTAAACAGCACAGCTGTAGCAACCTGTTTACTGGGAATGAGGCTGTTCCCATAACCATCTCAACTAGCTCATTGCTAGTGCTGAGATGTGCCCAAACTGCTGGGTAATGCAGGGGAAATGTAGGAGCCTCTATGCAGCATGTACACAGTCATTTGGCACATGTACAACCAGACAGCAGATAGGCAGGTCTTCTGATGATCTACATGCTGAAGGCGATTGCTGAAAGTGCCAGCGCAGCGTCTAAACACATGCTTTTGTAGATTCAGCCTTGAACTTAAGCAAAGCTCCCATTTTGTTCCCATCCTGGAATTAGCAGCATCTAATCAGCTTGTATCTATGCTCTTGCAATGTTAGGTCCCTACAGAAAGTGTTCACGAACCAAGTAATGAACGTTAAATCAACTGAAAACATACCACTGAATTGTGAACAGATCTGTACGCTCAGTAAAAAATGCAATCAGTTCTGCAGCTTTGTTTCATTCCTGCGTTTGGTGAGGCATTAATAGGACTACAGGACCTAAGCCCAGGCCTTTAATTAAGCAAAAGCAACTCTTCTCTCTAGTCAGAACTGCATGTGTCCATTCAAAGTCTGATTCTGACCTAAGATCTTTGTACACCATGTTTTCATTGCCTTCCTTGCCTAAATGTACAATGCTGAAAGACCTTTCAACAAACTTATTCTACAGAAGCAAATAGAAATTATATATATAGGGTAAGACTGCAGGCTCGCAAACAACAGGAATACCTGAAAACCCCTCTGTTCTGCTATTGATCCAAAGGAGTGCTGGAAACATTACTATGGCAACAATACTTACCAAGTGGAAGAAGCATGCCATTATGTGTATACAGGAAAAAAAAGAAGAGGAGGTGTTTTTCAGAGCTGCTGCCCACCTCCCCTCCACCACTACAGATGTGCTGACCTTTGGGCACAAGCTCCTGCTGCAGGAGCTTCCAATGCAATATGACCTACAGAATTATTTATTGGACCATGCACAGAGAACAAAGCAATTGCATTCAGCAACAGAGTCCTGTCACAGAAAACAGCACTGCATGGAACTCCTGTTTTCTGAGAGTATCAAACATCTTCCTTACATCATTAACAAGCTGGGTTCTCATTGTGAATGAAAGAGATAAAGGTGCTCTAGCTCACTGTAAGTGTTGCGCATGCCATGTGTTTGGACGCCACTTGAACCTTTCACAAGTACATTAACTCAAAAAACTAATGAGCATTTAATTTTGCCATGTTCTTATTGAGAATGAGTTCATGCTAAAGTACAAATCTGCTGGTGTTGTGGTAATGGTGTTATCTGGTCTATTAATTAGCAACTAGAATAATAAAGCCAGCAAGAAGCCATTTTGCATTATATGGCTAAATGGAAAGTTCACATCCCATGTAGCCTGAAGGCAGCGTTGAGAGCTAATCATATTCCAGGTGTTAGTGACACATGAGAAGCTGTCTGCGGCTCCTCACTGCATCTCTCGTTCCCCACTTTACATATGGGTAATTTAAAGGAGTGTGACTCTGCCCACTGTTCCTAACACAGGGGATGGCAGTGACATTGGCTACAAGTCCAGGCAGACTGTTCTTCCTCTAAATGGCTAAGGAAAATGGTTGTGTGGGAGACAGTGCCAAACTAGGAGAGGAAGGAGCAGCCTGGAAGAAAGCTTCCAGATACACACTCCCACTGCAGCCACATTTTATGGCTGTCCTGAGGCTGGGGAGAGGAACAAGCAGCTGCAAGCTCTTTCCACGCTGTTTGTTTGCCAGGCTTCTCTCTGGGCAGCCTGTGGCACAGCCAGCTGTGCGAGCAACGCAAGTAGGTGTAACAGCACTGCCCGCTTGGTGCTCACTGCTGCTCCAGAGCCATTGCACAGCATGAGCCAAGTGTATCTTGCCCACTGCTGTTGCTAAAGTTATCCCTTTATTTTTTGGAACAGAAAAAAAAAAAGGTTTAGAAAACACAAGGGAGAAACTGGGCAGAAGATAGGCTGTAGAAAGAGACCAAGACGAAGACCAAGTATGTGAAGTACAACGAAGGAATGGAAAAGTCATTTGTAGTAATACAGAAAATACCCAAAAGGTCATCCAGATGTTTGTCTCTGCTGAAAAGCTGAGTTCCTGATTATTCTGTAGAGATAATAAATATCTATTTCTTCCCGAGAAGTATGTATCCTTGCTGGTCCTGGAAAATTATTCCTCTTTCCTTTATGGTAGCTGCCTCCTGCATCCCATCACAAGCAGCCACAGTGGCACAAGATACGAGCACACCCATTTGTATGTATAGGTACATATTATGCACACATACACATACATATGAAAGCATGCTGAAAACGTCTCATTCAAAGAAAAACTGGAATGCACCTGGATTTAACCTATCTGTTCAATCATTTTCCCCTCCCTAGAGGCATCTCTTTTTATTCAGTATTGACTCCGTCTTCCAGTTCCAGATGTCTTCGAGTCCTGATGATATGCCAATAGGAGCTATTATTAAGGATATCACTATTATTTTAACAACATTGACTCTGACAGCTTCATGAACTTTATTCAATAAGCAATGGTTCATTACCCATCAGATAGTATTTTCACACTTCTCCAACTTCCTCTGCATTCAACTGTGCAATATCTGAGGGCGTACCGAGTATTTTATAGAAGCAATAACCCTTCTCTTCTTCCCTTTTGGAAAACAGATTGATCAGTTACAGGAGTTTTCTTCCACATCTGCTATGGGAAGTAACTGTTAACGAAAGGCTAAGTCAAAGCGATAAAATACATGGGCAGTCTCAAGTGCAGTCAAGCCTCTACTCCTTTTCAGCTCCCATCAAAGCGGGTTTCGCGCTGCCCAGGTCCCAGCCCTGTTGGCTGTGTTTCTTTATGCTGGGAAATGTGGTTGCTGATGGAAGCCGTTGCTCGCTGAAGGGGGTCCCCAATAGCTCCGTCTTCCTGAACATCAAAGCAGAGGCAACCATGTGGAGTGTGTGCACAACACGGGAGCACGGCTCACACAGCCTGCTCTGGGTGCTCACTGCCCGCAGGCCCTTGTGTGCAAACTGCCGTCCTACACCAGCGTAGGCTTGATCACCACCTTCCTTTTAGTTCGGGTGCTTTCCCTGGGCGTGAACAGGCCCTCTGGCACAGGGCTCTGGTATGCTGGGGGTCAAAAGGCACCACGGAGAACCTAAGATGGCATTTTAAGAAACAGACGACAGCCACAAAGACTTGAACCTAAATTGCCTTCCCCCCCC
>VXAV01001314.1:73541-127282 GCA_013399715.1 Alectura lathami
TTTTTTTTTCTGAATAAATTCTTCTTCTTGTAAGACCATAGAAGAAAGAGAGTTTTTGCCTCTGTCAACCTGATGTTTTCTAGAGTATACTTTTATATTTCTCTCCAGCCACTTTTTCATATGTCCAATGGTATAAATGCCTTGATTATCTTAGGNTACATACTTTAGTATTACCCTTTCTTCATAACTGATCATATGTTCGGTATGTCTGTACCATATATGCATCTTCATGCTCTTGATAGTCTCGCTTGCTTTGAGGCACACATATTTTAGGTACTGAGAAACTGTTCTTTATGTCCCATGCCTCTAGAAAACCTCTGAAATGTTCCTAATCTTCAGAGGATTTCAGTAAGTTTTCCCACAGTTTTGTCTTTGGTCTCTCAGAGTTAAATGTTTAGCCCCTTTAATGTTGGAAAACATACAGTCTTACTAAAGAGTCAGGAAATGAAAGCTCTAACAACAACAATGAAGGGCATTATCTCATATCTGGACTTCAGGCCATGTTTGTAGCCTTCATTCTAGTCTGGGCAGTTCAACGCCTTGCGTACTTGTCTGTTGAAAGGCTGCAGGGTGCCTTTTTAGTTCTTCCAGTAATGCTGTAAGCTCTCTGTCTTCTTCCAATTCTTACTTGTTCCTTAGGTTTGCCTATGTAGCCCTTTATTGCTTTCCAAACTGACACCACGTTCTTAGCTTTCTTCCCGGTAATGCCATGGCTCAGAGCCACTGCCTTCTCTATTCACAGTCCAGGTTTACAGAGGCGTTAGAGCATAATTAATACGTATGGTAATGATATCTTGTCCTGTTTGCCTCATCTCTGCATTTAGTCTCTCCATGGCCCAGTTGTTTTGGCCACTCTTACCTCTAGATTTCTCTCATAGCTGCTGTTTTTCTATTGCTAAGAACTCAGTTTGCTGTGGGTCATCCCTCCTGCCCCCGTAGTCTATGAATTTACAGTTCTCCAAGGTGAATTTATTTTGAGTGATTTATTTTTACTTCATTCAGGCCAGTTTTCTGTTAGGTTAACTTGGATGACTTGTTGAAGTTAAGCCTTTGTTTGTTAGAGCATCTCAGCAGATTAATTTCATCAGCATTGGCAGCTACTAAGAAGTGGTGAGGGAAGGAGAGATGGAAATGAAAGGAGAAAGCTATCCAGAAAGAAGAAATAACAGAACCTGCAGATCTCGTTAGAAGAGCTTTTTTTCTTCAGCCTTTTGAGTGTGATATACTTCCCCAATTTTCATATTGCAGCAGATAAGACATGGTGAGATTTTTCTCTGGTTAATGCGATTGCGGTTAGCCTCGCACCCAGATTTTATCAAGCCATCCTTTTGGATTTTCATAGGTTTCCTGTCTTTTTTGTTAGCTAAAAAAACCTACATGGCCCTGAAGAAAGAGGAATGCCTTTAATAAAAGTGTCAGTTCATTGCCATTTACACCTCTGTCTCTGCATCCATGAGATGAGACATTCTCCGGAGTGGAGAATGATCCTCGTTTTGTGTCATTTTCCGTAAGTGGTGTTGTCTCCCTCTGTCACTTGAAGTACTGTTTCACAAGTACCATGACATCTCTGAAACAGTCTGAAATCCATTGGTTTATATAAGACACGTTTGAGGAAGGCATATGCATCATAAATGCAATATTCCAGCCAATTTCCCATTTACTATTATACTGCAAGGATGGGGTAACTCTCCTCTTTCCATGCCTGTTAGTAAACAAAATGCTTCTGGAAAAATGGCAAAAACTTCTTCTGTTTACTGGGCTTAAACATACTATTCCTGCCTCCCCCACAAGCTATGTCATTCCAGTGAACTGTGTACACACAGTTTGGCAAAAACAGTTGGAGCACTTGTTTTGAATTTGTTCATAATTGTTAAAATGAGGATGTTCCCGTTGAAACCCTGATAAGGAGTGTGAACATTTTTTTGCTTACTGAACGCTGTGTAGGATTTTTCCTTAGCTTTACACGTTTGTGATAGGTTACCTCCCCTTCTTTGCCTTCAGTAGGAGCGTCCGTGTTGCAGGTGGAGTCCGGGTGGTCAACCCTTGTTTTCACCTGCTTCTCGTAGGAAGCCCTGACCACGGGCCTCTGAGCAACCGGAGGCCTCGTTCTGGAGTCCGTAGTGCTGTTCTCCTGTCACTCGCTGTAGTTACCCTTAAGGCTCCTCAGTCCCAGCCCCAGGAGGTTTTAGTGGCTTCGGTTTCTGCTGACCTCAGTGGGAGTTGGAGATACTCCGACAGTCACAGGACTGGAGGCAGACTGAGTTGGCAGTCGGCACAGTATTCTCTCTGCCATCTGATTTGAGCATTTAAAGGCCAGGAGCCCGAATGCTTTGATATTTAATGTGAATTAACTGTTTTGCAGAACGTACTTTAGCTTCATTTCAAATTGTTTTTCTGTAAGACAAGTTTTGAATTCGTATTGAATTCTTTATGTGACGCATAGGGACATGTCGATTCTAAGGATCTGGCTCCCTGTGGTGTACAGCCTGACAGACATAAATGTTGCCTTGAAATCTTAGATAACAACATGGGATAGCTTTAGCAGGCACTCTGAGAAGATCTGTTTTGCCTGGTGTTTGGTAGATACATCACATTAACATCCAGGATAAAGAAAGAAAAAGCAAAAACAGAGCATGGAGAAAATGAAGACATGCAGAGTATAAGTTTTTTTTTTTTTTTTTCCCAAAGGGATTGGCATTCGAGAAGTTCTCTTAACGAATGGGTGCCCTGGGAGTGAAGCAAAATGTATTATCGGAGTGGAGGAGTGCCGCGGGCCAGTGGACTGTGGATGTAAGTGGAACACTGTGGTGCAGTAATCTAAAGCAAATAAGATAAATCATATGAAACATCCTTATTCTTTGTGAGTGTGGTAGAGGTGGAATGGAGTGATTGTACTCCACCCTCCAGTCACCCAATTAAGCAGTCTGGTAGTGTTTAAGATCTCATTTCTGTACTGATATACATTTGGTTTCAAGCCCCTGTAAAATACCATTTTTCTTCTATGTGCTTAGTTCCAGATATTACACCAAGGGAAAAAAATATTTCAAGTAATTTTAAGGGAAAGGATGATTTCCAAGTATTCTGTGGTTTGAAGAATTATGAGCGTTATGATCCGTACAGAGATGTTTCATATAGTTGATGATGTACCTATTAAAAATTCCTCCGGTAGGGGGAAGACCAATTTCTGAGAACTCTACAAGCGTGATGATGACTTGTGTTTATATACCTCCTGAAAACCGATTTAAATACGTTTGGAAGATCTTAATTCCAGACAAGGTGAGTAATTGAACCCCACTTTGTGCAGGAAAAAACTGCATGTGGTGTTTACCACATGCTCCGTATGAAATGTTAAGATAATCAGCACAATTATTTCCTCTGCTGTCACAATGCAAATAAGCCCTGATTTCTCACAGGCACGTTGGTTTACATGGCTCTGCACCTTTATGCAGCTTCAATTCCCTCTTTTTTAGAGGAGACAGTAATTTTAGAGAGTGTTATTTCTTTACTCTTACTTCAGAAAAATTGGGCACAGTGGCTGATGAGTGAATACATGCTGGCCAGTCACAACCACACTGACCTTCCCACTTACTCAAATAGGAGGTGCTGAAGAGATGGAGGAATTTTCCCAGGGGCTGAGAGGTCCAGACTAGGTTCAAGACTGTTGGAGTGGAATAAACACTTCTGTATGAATCCGACACAATGCAGCTCTGCTTTGCAGATCAGTTTGTGAAGAGACAAACCAAACCATGTTTTTTCTTTCCTTTTATGTATGGATAGCCAGCACGCATTCTTCCCAATGATTCAGCTGTTATGGAAATACACAGAGATACGCATTCAATTACTTACCAGTGTGAAACTCAAGGAAATGGAAGTACAATTGCCTCTGTAAAATACACGGTGTACGCAACAACTGGTAAGCTCGTAGAGACACTTACAGTCTTCTAGTGTTACAGCCTTGTGTTTGTTATGCGGCATTCAATCTTCATAGGATTGCATGTCACCAGTAGCAGATAGGCAGGAGCTTGTGTGCTGCAGTAATGGCTGTCATGAAATGGAGGCCGATAAAAGAGACATAAAAAAGGAAATGACAGAATGGGAATGAAGAGGATCCTTGTGGAAGAAATGAGTATTTTCTTTGCCTTTGTAAAAATTCAAGCTAAAATAAGGATATTCTCCTGTTACCTGCTCATTTGTGACTGCACCCAGGTTGGTTAGCACAGACATCCTTTTGTCTCTCTGAGCTACACAGAACCAGCAGCACATCAGGCAGTTCTGCAGTTAAGTTTCCTTTCCACTAAAAGGGTTTTCCCTTTAAGCTGCCATCTGGAATTTGCTTTTGCACAATAGATTTAGGGAAGCTTGACACTGAAAAGAATATTTTGTAAAACAGTTCCCCAGTAACATCTTGCTCCCCTCCTCTGCTAGTGGGATTTTTGCTGACTCCATAAGGAAAGGTAGCAGTGTGCTGATTTTCTCAAACTGTGGGAATAGCCATGTGAAAACTCCAGCTTTTGTAAGTTCCTTGCTCATCAAAATGTGTTTATTTTTTCCTGAAATAATGTAGATCCAGGTTTTATGCAAAATCATGGCAGACTAGAAGGAAAGAAATTCTTCATGAGACCCCTCACCATGTTACTCCATCCTATGTTTTTTGTCTAAGTAAAACAGCCTGTCCTGATAATCTTCCCTTTTTTCCTTTTCTTCAGTAAAGTGGGTTATTTCCTGTGTCTGTCCTGAGGTTCTTTCTTCCATTGTACAGTAATGAGGAATTTATTTTCTAAATCCATCTGGCATTCACAAAACACCCAGATCTTTGATTATATCAATTTACTTTTTTGGTTTTTTTTTTTTTTTTTTTTGGTCTTCCAGTATTTAGTTTCTACATTTCTTTTTGTACAAAAAGGAAGTTTGGTTTCTGAGGCCTGAATTAGCAGAGCGCATAATCTGTTTTAGGCATGCAAATAGTCCCATTGACTTGAGTTAGTGAGTCATCAAAGGGACAGCATGCTTGTGTTTAGCTGTGATTAAGTTATTTTGGTGAAAAATGGTCAGATGAAACCCATCCAACAGATATATCCATGGAGAACTCTTACAAGGGTTGAGACTGTTGGTTCATAAGATATTTGCGAGTAGACAAAAGTCTGAAGAAGACCAGTTCTAAAATTAAGTAGTTAAAAAGGAGTGGATGGTTGTGCCTAGTGCCAGATGAGTTTCCTTTAGCTCTGTCTAGATATCCAAAGGTGTTTCTGGGCTTTAGCTTCCCAAGAAAGTCCATTGTGTGGACTTTAGAAATTATTGGCTCTAAATTATGTGTATGGAGGAAGTTATCAGCAGAAGTTTGACTGAGAATGTACCAAGGCTTTCATCATATAGGTCTAGTATTGCTTTTTGTAGGTGGTCAGAAATCTAGTGAGATCAGAGTACTGCATCTAGTTTTCCAACAGGATCAGGAGGAAATTAGAAAGATCATTTTGGCAGCGTCAATACATGTGGCAAGATTCCTTGTGCTTGGATGTAGCTTTTCTTAGCTGTTGTCTTCTGTTTTGCTGAGTTGCTCTGCTCTCTGAGAGCATAGCTTGCTGAGTTGCAGACTTTGGAAAGGGGTAGTGTTTCTTCCCACAGTACAGTGCTGTCTTTTCCAGTTCCTCATTAAAAGAGATTTTGGAATGAAGGCTGAGGAGTTTGAGACTTGAGTTAAGCAAGATGGTTTCTCTACCTACTCCAGAAAATCTCAGTCTTTCTGTTCAGAGAACACCTTTTCCTGTTCCATTATGTTGTTTCCAAGATAAGTGTAAAGAAGGGCAGAATCACAAAATCGGTATCAGAAATAGGACAAAATCTCATTTTTCAAGTAATCTACAGGACTGAGCTAGCTTTTAATTTTTTTTTTTTTTTTCTCATATTAAGAAAAAAATTAGTAATNTTTTTTTTTTTTCATATCATCAAAACCTGGTTCAAAAAATTTCTAGTTAGCATAAGTTGGAAAAGTGTGGTGGGATCCTCTTGGATGGCTGCCAGAGCCCACTCTTTTAGTGCCCCTCCTCATCCAGACAGAGGATAGAAAATAAGATGGGAAGTACATGGGTAGAGATAAAGAGGGAGACCACAGGCAAAAGGCTCTCGACTTTGGGAAAACTAATTTAATGTTTTGCCAATTAAAATAGAGTTGGATGATGAGAAACAAAAGATAAACACTCAGACACCTTTTCTCACTCCTTCGTTCCTAACTCTGTTACCCTACCTCCCTGAGCAGCACAGTTGGATGGGGAATGGGAGGTTGTGGTCAGTCTGTAACAGTTCCTCTGTGCCACTCTTTCCTCCTAACACTTTTCTCCCATGGGCAGTCCATGGGCCACAGTTCTTCAGGATAAACCTGCTCCAACATGGGATCTACATGGGTTATATTCAGGGAATCTCCACCTGCTCCAGCATGGGATCCTCCACAGGCTGCAGCTTGGAGATCTGCCCCAGTGTGGTCCTCCATGGATCTGCTCTGTCCCCTGGGGCACCTTCTCTCCCTCCTTCTGCTCTGAGCTTGATGTCCTTCTGTATAACCTTTCTCATCACCTCAGTCCCTCCCTGTGCTGTTCCACAATGATAAATTTCTTCATGATAATGCCAGAACTGCAGGACAGAGCTAAGGAGGTGGAGCTGCATTCCTTAGTGTCAGTGGCTGCCATTTCTTTCCGTCAGTTTCCTGAAGAGAAAACCTTGAAGTGGTCAAGAGAGCTAAAAGGTAGCCAGTAAGGGGCAAATGTATTTACTTTGATCTCATCATTTCTCCTTTCTCTGTTGTTTCACCTGTGTGAAAAACAGTGGCCAGGTTTGGAAGTACCATCTAAGAACCTGACCCCAAAGACAACACTTGAAGATACGCAGTGTGACACTCTGGTTCAGATTTTGACACATGTGAGGTGGGAGTATGTATGGGAGGGTGTGTTGCAAAAGGACAAGTAAAGCCTCACATGAATTTGGCTATATATGGCACGTGGCGGAACTTTGGATGAGTTGACTTTAATGCTATGCACAGAGAACTTCCATGTGTCCTTTAGCACTGATCACTGCGCTTCTCAGTGACCTTTTGTTGAACAAGGGTAATGACCTTTTTGTATGAGGGAGTGTTTTTTGGTAATTTGTCTCTTCCTTTTTGTTTTCAGAACAGTTCAGGCTGATGTCGCTTTGTCTTTTATAGCAAGAGAAACATAACAAAGAAGTATTTTATTGTCAAAAATTATTGCGATCTGTCCAAGGAAAGTCCCCTCTTTTAAAAACTAACATTTCTCTGTGTCCTTCTTACTCAGTCACTTCCCTGGAGTACAGTAGAGGGTCTTGTTTCACACTCCCACCCATTATGTTGTTGGGTGTTTTGTGAAGACTTTGGAGCTGGAAGACAGTTTGTTCGTATTTACTAATAATAGTCGTGTGAGGAGGGAGGGCTTTGCAAGGGAGGAGTGTGAGAGCAGAGAACGTTCCTCATCACCACGCTCTGTGAAGGATGTCAGCCTCCTGAGATCCCAGCTGTGCCCGCAGCTCCACACTTCTCATGGGCTGTGTGTGTTGTGCCCCTTCTGAGGAGAAGGTGGAGGCAATAGTGTTTCGTGTCTCAGAGGCAATTCCAGCCCCCACTTACCCTCAATTTGTTTTCTGCTGATGACTTCAATGCCAGAGCTTCCTTTGGAGGCACAAGTCACATTTCTGTAATGTGTCACTGTACAAACACATGATCAGCACTGCCATGGCCAGGAAGGCCAATGGTGTCAAAAGGCTGCATCAAGAGAGGGGTGGCCAGCAGGGAGAGGGAAGTGATCATCCCCCTCTACTCTGCCCTTGTGAGGCCTCACCTGGAGTACTGTGTCCAGGCCTGGGGCCCCCAGTACAGAGGGGATGTGGAGTTGTTGGAGCGGGTCCGGAGAAGGGCCACAAAAATGATCAGAGGGCTGGAGCACCTCTCCTATGAGGAAAGGTTGAGGGAGTTGGGATTGTTCAGCTTGGAAAAGAGAAGGCTCTGGGGAGACCTCATTGCAGCCTTCCAATACTTGAAAGGAGCTTACAGGCAGGAGGAGGACCGACTTTTTGAACGGGTGGATAATGGTAGGACAAGGGGGAATGGGCTAAAACTGAAAGAGGGGAGGTTTAGGCTGGACATCAGGAAGAAATTCTTCCCTGAGAGAGTGGTGAGGCACTGGCACAGGCTGCCCAGAGAAGCTGTGGCTGCCCCATCCCTGGCTGTGTTCAAGGCCAGGCTGGATGGGTTCCTGGGCAGTTGGATCCAGTGAGCTAGTGGCTGGCAGCCCTGTCCACGGCAGGGGGGTTGGAACTAGATGATCTCTGAGGTCCCTTCCAACCCAAGCCATTCTATGATTCTATGAAACTGATACATGCTTTCTGGATCTGAAGACTGGTGGAAAGAACTGTTGGCTGGTGGACCATATAAACAGTTGGTTGCCTGTCTGCTTATAGAAGGAACACAGCTGTACAGTCACCATCGTGGTCTAGGAGGAACCCCAGCTCAGTGAAAAACCTGTCGGAAGAGGAGGACGAAGAGAAAAGGTGCTGTTGGCAGAGGTAGCGGTGATTTCTTTTGGTAGAAATGGTGCTGAAGGAGCAGGTGTTCCACTTTCTTGATGGATGTAATTTTCAGTATTACAAATCTGTTTTTTAGACCATGAATGATGGACTACAGTGCAGAGACAGAATTTGTAATGCTAATTTTTTTTTTTTTTTTTTTGGAGGGAAATACTGGCAGTGTCTACGGATATTTCTGAACGTATTTGCATTTAAACAAATTCAAAGTGATAGGGTTCCATGAAGGTAGGGGACAATCCAGAGATGCACCATGCTGCATAGAAATGAAGGCATTGATAAATGTCCACAGCAGGGGCGTTGGAACTAGATGATCTTTGAGGTCCCTTCCAGCTCAAGCCATTCTATGATTCTATGATTCTATGTGTGGCATACAATGCAAATACAGTTGCTGGGCCACAGCAGAGAATGTGCTGTCTTAGAGCAGTCCTGCTCTGGTGCTTGTTGTGATGGAGGTATGTGCTGTATCTTTTTTGAACCAAATAACAAAGCAGTAACTTTCTGTGGTCTTTGAGCCAGGTTCTCTGTGGTGGCGCAGCCTGAGTACATTGTTCTGATGCCACAGAGGTGGTGAAAAGCTGCCAAGCTTCTTTTCAGCTGGTGCTGGCCATACAGATGATAGCCTCCTATCCAGCCCGCATTCCCTTGGTTGGCATAGCAGATAGGAACTGGGGTGAAGGGAGCTCTTGAGCTATTGGGAAGACTTCATTAGCTATGATCAGCAGAATCTGGGGTTTCTGCCACGGATCTGGCTTCAGGTCAGGAAGTCATGGTGGAAGTTAAGTACTATATCTGAACATTTCTTCTTTTCCCTCCTTCCTGCCTTGTTCTGACTTGCACAAATAAATGGAGGAGTGAAATTCATCTTCATAGTTTAGAGCCACTAGTGCCTACAATCAAACTGCAGTATTCCACCCTTGCATTTTATTTAACTGCATTACTTTTTAAGTCATGGTAAATGTAAGTAATCAACAGGTACATTGAGAATGGCAAGCTTTCAGCAGGGCTGGAGAATCCTGAAATATATAGTAGCAGGAGACAATCTGCTTGAGACTAACAGGTATGTTATCAATCTCTTTTTGGTCTGTAGAAGCCTAGAAAATTTCCAGCGGTGGTCCTTACAACTTTAGGAATTTCTTTACAAGGAAATTGCGGAATTATATGATAATGTTTTTCTTCACGATGCGTTACAACAAAGTAGTCCACAGACCAACAGCGTTGTTGAACTAAACCTCACATGTTTTAAAAAACAATTGTTCTTCCTACTCTTAAGCGCTGAGTGGATTTTTCAGAAAAGCTCGCGTAAACATGTCTTTGTAACCTTTACTGTAAGCTTTAAGGCGTATTCTGGCTGCTGCAAAATTCTCACTGACTAATTGGGAATGTTGCCTGGACTTTACCAGTACAATCAGGGGCTTATAACTGGTCCTGATGTGAATCAGTTTTTGCTCGTTGTAAAACAGCTGACTGGGAAGCTGCTTTTCTGTCTGTTTCCTGCTTGCATTTTAAGTGTGTATATACTGGGAAGGAAATCCTTCTGCATTATCAGGTTGTTGTGATATCTGATTATCAGGCAGTTCTAAATCTCGACTACTGGAAGAATTTCCTGCCTAGGAAGAAAACTTGAGTAGATCAGCAGTGGATAACAGAAAGTTTGCTTGTCTCTTTAGCGGGCTCCTGTTACAGCCTGTAAAAAGAGGTATTCTTAGACATCTAAATTCACATCTTGCCAAAGGGAAAAATATATTACATTAACGAAATTGCAAAATCAAAGATCATTTTCATTAATGTCCATTCCCCACAACCGCATGTCATTCTAAAAAGACAGTCCAGTCAGTGAAGCGAATTAGTCTAAGAGCAATTAGCTCTGCATTGTATGAAAAGCCCAGTGTTCAGACTAGGTATGATATTCACAGCCTGTTCACCATTCTCACCTGTCTTGTATCTTGCAGAAAGATCAAGAGAATCCTATAGATGAGCTGTGCTTTATGAATGTCAAAAAATTCTGTGATGCAGGAGAATGAAACTCAAATGATGTGATGGAAGAGTTGCTTAGATACTACAGTGATGGCAGTGGTACACGTCCTTATATAGGCATAGAAATGCAATAGGAATAGAAAGGGTTTTCCTGCAGTCATTCTGCTATAGAGAATATGTACCAATTTGAACAAGAACTTTGTGTACCAATGAGCAATGAGACATCATGTTACAGTTTGAGAAAACTCATATCAGAGAAGATAAAAGAAAAATTAAGGTTGGCCCTGTGTACAGTTATCGAAGCTGGAGGGATCTGGAAAGATGTGGTTGAATGTGGCTGAACAAATGAGTTCAATTAAATTTCAGAACAAGTTGTCTGGGTTTGATTTCCATGCATTTCTTTATCCAGGGTCAAAAAATAGTTGGGGGAAATCGGTCTTCAGCATCTTCAGCATTTTCTACTCTTCCTGGGTTGTTTGTTAGAGTCGTTTCCTAGCTGGTATCTCTTGTCTTAGATAAACAGCGAAAGTAATGGCAGGGCCCCCAGTTTCCTTAGCAATATTCAAGGCTGAACAGTCTGCAGCATTGCAGAGCCCATTTTTACTTGATAATCTTTTCTACATTTTTCACTTCTAATCTTCATGCAGCTGCTCCTTGCTGTTTGTTTCTGGGCCACGCAGAACATCTCCTTCCTGTGCTCAGTGGTTATTTGCTTTAAATAAAGGCACTGCAGACCTAGACGGAGACAGGGAACTGGAAAGCAGCGCTGAAGTTATTGAATCCAGTTCTTTGTCAGCATTCTCTCTTTTGGCCTCATTGTTATTGTTATTATTGCAGCAATTAACATTTTCAGAATTCTTCTGTACCGTGGTGGTACCTTGGTGCCTCAGTCCTGAATAACGGAGCACCTGGTACCTGGCACAGAACAAAGAATTCACCCTGTTCCGAGTAGCAGGCAGTCTGTGGTAACTCTTGTCTCGCTGTCATTCAGGTATTTTATGTGTTTATATTGAACATGTCTTGAAATCCTGCATTAAAGCAGGTCCCAAAGCAAAGCATTGTTTATCAGTCATTCTTAACATATATCAAAATCATTATGTTCTCCTCTCTTTAATTTTTTTCCTGGATGGTCTTTAGGAGCTGCAGGCCCTTGTGTTATACAGCAGTGTCCTGAGACCTGTCCCCTGTGGCTAGCACCTGAGATTAGCTTGTGTACTTGTGTGCTGTGCAGGTCCTTTGAGACTCTTTATGTTTTGGCTGGTTATTTCCCACAGAGTATGGCTTCCCATGGCCTGAGCTTTCTATCTGCCATTTAAAACACTAGGTCTGCTAGAGCAGAGAGTGGAATTCTTCCAACCAGCTGTAGATGTTGCATCTGAGCTCTGTATCCAGGCCTCTCTACAGTTAGTGGGATGTTATTGNCTAGAGCAGAGAGTGGAATTCTTCCAACCAGCTGTAGATGTTGCATCTGAGCTCTGTATCCAGGCTTCTCTACAGTTAGTGGGATGTTATTGATGGATTATGGAATATTTCACCTTGTCCTGGGTGTCTAAAGCAGGTCAGCAGAGGGCAGCTTGGAAGAGCCAGTTACTCTCTAGAGGCTATAGAGAAAACCTAAGACAGCTGTCTCAGATACCTACATAGTAACCTCTCTTAAGTGAGATAAGTCCCATTCCACATGCCTTTATCTCTGTTGTTTTGCAATTCCTTTGGTTAGGTCTGCCTTCAGAAAGAAGGCATAAAATGTTACTATTCTGACTCCTGATTTGGTAAAACATTGGAGGTCATGAAAGAAGAAAGAATGAAGTCCTGTTCCTTCTCAATTCTGTTCATGATATTAAATGCTTGATTCATTTGAAAATTTGAGCATGATAATGGCTATGTATTTCTTTTCTTCAGAACTGGAACCAAAACAAACAAAGAGGAAAGAAACAAGACACTCAAGGAAAAGAAGGGCAGATGCCATTCTGGTCTTTTGCGTGGCAACTGGAGTCGTTTTGACCATTGGTGTGATCTTTGCCATAATCTTTATAATTCTTCACTGGTAGGTTGACATTTATGTGTTACTTGATCAAAATGCACTGTTACTGATGACAGACGTGACCTGGAGTGAACTGTTTAAGTTTCTCTATAGTTTAATATTTGTACTGCCAGTAAAGGAAACATGAACAAACTTTTGGAGATTGGACAGAAATACTTTTCAAAGCAGTTACAGTGACTGCAGATGGGAGGGGAATGATTCAGAGCAATTTATGTAAACCTATTTAAATGAGCGTTTTTAAAATTCTTTTTTGTCCCTTCCAACCCAAGCCATTCTATGATTCCATGATTCCATGATTCTATGATTCTATGATTTTTTCCATTTCAGAGCTGTTGTAAAAACTATTTTGGAATCAAAAAATGGTCAAGATGACAAAGAGGAAAAGCTGACCAACAAAAGTTCAGTGAGTACCATGGAATAAGGAGCCTCCCATTCTGGGTCAGTGTTGGCTTTTTGAGGAACTGGAGTCTCTGCATCTGCAGCTGCAGTGTTCTCACTAACTGCATTAGCCACAATACAAGAAGTGCCAGAGCCCTTTAAATAACTTTAAATAAAATGGTAAAAACACTTTTATTTTAAGGTGGATGTCACTTCCAGGTAGTGTAATAGTTTGAACACCTCTGAACTGGAGAACTAAAGCCAAATTTCTGGGAGGATGTTGAACAGAATATATTTAACATCTCTTAAATTGGTGGTGATGTTAATCTAGGCTATATGAAGCTGGGCATGTAATCTAGGCAAAGACCTTTTTTTGTGAAGTGTTCCTTATCTCCCAGATGATGTTCAGCCACAGCACCTAGTGTATAATCACTCTAATCATTCTAATCACACTTCCAGACACATGGAAGGGTGTGTAATGGTAGGGACGGTTGATAAAAGTTGCTCATTATTTTTTTACTTTCACATTTGCACATGCAACCGTTTCTGCCATCAAGGGGACCAAAACATGAGAACAGAAGAGTAGTACCCTGGGTTCAGGCCAAGGATTCATTTACCTCAATCAAATCCACGGACACAAGAAGGGAAGAGTATGGAAACAAGTCAAGGTTGCATGATGCGTCCCCCATGAGTTCTTCCAGCCTCCAGCCATTTACAGTTTTTCTAAACAAGATGCAGTTTCTAAGCAGGTAGCAATCATGAATGAATTTCTTTTCCATGACTTAGTTCAGTGTTTCCTTGTGCTTAGATAAGCTTCCGTCACATAAAACATCCTATGTTGAGGAAATCCACAGCACAAACACATCTTTTGTCCATTTTGAATCCACTTCCTGCTAGCTTCGTTTGTTGCACTTCACTTCTTGAAAAGGCAGTGAACTGTCGGTCAGTTCTGTCCTCTCCATGAGGGACAGTCTGCTAGGTCTCCAACATACTCCCTGGTTATTTTCTTTCTAGACTGAAAAGTGAAAGCTTTCTTAGTGATTCCCTATCCTGAAGCTGTGCCGTACATCTGGCCGTCCTTGCTGACCTTCTCTAAGCATCCTAAATTATGTGACTGTTGTGTTTATGAAGGTGCTTTCTGTTTGTATAAATAAACATTGTTTGATGCAGATTGAAAAACTGAGCTGATGACATACTGAAAAATGGGCTGTAGACTAAATAAAACATTTAATAGATTTTATGATCAAGCTTTTTTTCTTAAGTATAGTAGAAACTCTGAAAAGAGGCCAAAAATTGAGTGCTCCAGGTTAGAGAAAGCTCCTCAGTAAAGAACATTGCAAAAAAAATAAAATAAAAAATAGTGGATTGGAGGTAGTAACACATCCTCTCAAAGAATTCATTTTCTCTTCAGTTCTTGTATTGCTGCAGATGTTCTAACTGCACCATCTGCACATCCTTAAAAAAGCATTATCATATTTTTTCAGAGATACATCATTTTGTTTACTGTTTAGTTAAAAGATCATTTACATTTTTGCAAATAAAACATCATATTCAAAAATGATGTGCACTTAATTCTATAAAAATATCTTTTTAAAAAAGGAAATGATATTTTTGGTAACACTGTCATTAGCTCTGTCATTTTTTATCGTTTGGCGGACAAACGTAAAAATCTTGCAACATTAAGAAGAAAATACATAGGGAAGGAAGGAACAGAACATAATGATGTTGCAGTTTGCAAAACTAGATTGCAGTCCAAATGAGGTTTTGATCCCACGCGGTCAAAGACAGCCTGTTGTGGTGAGGCTGGGATTAGATCTGAACGCAGGTCTTAAAAATAGGCCCAAACCAATGGCTATGACTCAGGAAGGTGCTCCCACTGAAGGTGTGATAAACGTGAGGCCCTGCCACCAGCTCTGTGTTTGACTTCGGAGCTCCTGTTTCATGCTGTCATTCACATGTGGCATAACTGAAGGAGCAAGAGGGAACTAGACTACTTTTTTTTTCATAATGATGCAAAGTTGTACTGTTCTAAAAGCTTTTTGTATCTTAATAACATTAGAAAAGAACCTCGAGTCCTTCTTGGGCTGATATTTTGAAGGTTTTAGATTTCCATGGTTTGCTGGCAAATCCACCAAAAAGTAATAGATACATAAGCAGAGTATTCAAAAAATGAAATTCAGGAAAGGCTGAACTAATCCATACTGGTGAGTGTGGGGGGCCTTAAGGCATCAAGGAGTTTTTGCTCTTTATTGGCTTGTATTTTTTCACTCTTTTATAACTCCTTAAAAGCCTCTTTACAAAATACAAAAAAACTCTTAAAAATTCGATGCAAAACTGTAAAAATGTGGAAGAGTGCCTTGCTGCTCCACAGATAGGGTAAACAGGCTGTTCTGTTGTCAAAACTGCAATCAGAAACTCCGAGAAGTGAGGAAATGCCTGTAGTTAGGGTTACTCTGGCCAAGCCATCGCACAACTGCTGTATTATCATTCTCTCACCCTAAATGTAAACCTGAATGAATCGCTCTTTGTACTGGATGCAGTATGAAACACGTAGGAAGTGCAAAATAATCGCCTAAACATAACCCCTAGCAACTTTCTCTGACTTTTGATCGTGCAATCTGAGTAATACACTCTTTAGTTTGGTAATGGGGTGAACAGCCACGACAGACAAAGGACATCCAGAAACAAATGTTTTAACTTAAGCATTTTTAAAGGGACAAAGAGCATGTTGCAGTCTGCTCAAACGTTTCTGGAAAAGAAACATTCACCATCTAGGATGTGTGGCAGTCCTTGGTGCAATTCCTGTTATCTGCAGTGCCTGAGAAATGTAAGGAATGTTCTCATTGTTCCTTTCTGGTAGTGGATTAATTACGAGAACCTACAAGAGTTTCTCCTTTTCCATTCAAGCACCATATTTCTATCTCCTCCAGTTGCTGACTGCAGTGGAAACATTGCTGCACACCCCAGGGTATAAAGTGTTCTTATGCTCAGACCTGAGGCGGGTGCCCAGCTCCTGCTAAAGCCAGCGCCACTGGAGCACTGAAGGGAGGTCTGCGGCACTTCTAAGGGGAGAAGCACAGTGGAGCTGGAAGGGGAAGGGGCAGAGTTCACATAAAAATATCGGCGTGACCTCCAGGCTTTGTGCTGCCTGCAAGAGCCCTTGGCCAATATTGGCAGCTCAGGCAGCCTCCCTGCTCGGCTCTGCAAGGTGCGATCTGCACAGAGATCCCAGCGCTGTGCGAGCTGTGCCCTCGTTCGGGCAGCCTCCTGCCAGCACACATGGGCCAGAGCAAAGGTGAAAGCCCCATCGTGCTTAAATCTAAGCTGGTACTTACGCTCTTTCCTGAATTAAGATGTGCTCACACGTGTGTTTTAGGGAGCCAGGGTCATAGAATCATAGGGTCGAGATGAACTGTCAACCCATGCTTTCGCTTGCTTCACATCGTTTAATATTGCTGCATGAACTTGTGGGGTTTGTTTTAATTTAATAGTATTCTAAACGTTTCCTGACTGTACTTTCATCTCCCTTTTCTTTTTCCTGGTAAAGAAAAATCTTGTTGGAATGCATAGCCTGTCTGTATAGGATCCACCATCTGTCTCAGGAAATTTAGGATGCATTTATATAGTTATTTAGGTCGTGATGTATGTGCAGTTTCATTTATGTATGGCCTAATAGTATATGCCATAGAAATGAATCTTTTTTCTTTGACAGCTTTACTGGCTCTTTTTGGAAATGAAATTTTTATGGTGAATTGCAGAGGTTTTCATTATTTCTTTATAACTTCATTTAGTAAAACACACTCAACAAAATAGTAAGTACTCGTTTTTTTTCTTTCTTTGCTGCTATGCACACAGGAGAGAAATTGCCACAGAAATGTGTGTGATTTTTAATCTAATGCTCTATAAAATAAAATAAAGAAATGATAGTTCAAAGTACATTCGGTGCTCCGTGACTGGTGGCAAAATTTCGGCATTGTGCAGATACTACAGGGAGTAAATAAGCAAAGAAATTGATCTGTGGATCAGGAAGCTACAGCTAGCCGTTAAGTCAAATGTGGAGCATTTTATATGAGTGTTGGAAATAGAGCTCTGTGGTTTCCCATAGAGATGGATCTTTCTGGAAAGCTGAGCATTCAGCTTCTACTTCATTATGAGAAACTTGTTATATTGGGCCAATATTGTTCACTTCTGATTTCCTGAGTTTTTACTTAGCTGTAGAGGGGAACTTTTTGCTTAGAACTGGGTCAGAGTGCTCAGGCTGGAAAATTCATTATGGTGAATTTTCAGGACAATGCCATTTTAACAGGAAATTGTGTTTGTGGGCTGTGAAAAGATAACTGGAGAAAAAGCTTGTCTGAAGCAATTAAACCCCAAATCCAGCATGGCTGGGTGTGGATAATTGGCTGTTTAAAATTACTTAACCTACATGTGTTTTGCACTCTGTCCTCATGTTCTTACATTTGGGTAGTTACTGGGCAAAATAGGAAGTATTTAGCCTTTTTAATTTTCATTTTGGACTGCAAGCCCTTTCCCAAAGAAATGATTTTGTATTACATGTGCCCACAAAGTCTTGTAACAGTGTCGTGATCCTTTCTGAGGGTACCACATTGTAACAACAGAAGAATTAAATCATGGTATGAAGTTGCTGTGCAGATGAATCAGTAACTGTTTTGATCTCACATTATGTTGTATTACACCTAGAATAATGGCAAATTGTTAATTAAGATCCCTTGATATTTGCGATGATCTAATTTTCTGTTGCTTATATCTGCCAAATTTTAGTTTTTAGGCAGAAATTTTACATGCTGAATACATGATCCTCTGGCTACTGCCTTTCTTTTTGGGGATTAGAAAGTGCAGAAAAAAATGTTTTACTTTTCTGAGTATATTATCTGAGTGTCCTTTCTATGGAAATACAGGTTGCTAATCCCATCCTGACCATAAATAAATGAAAAAGGAGCAGCATCATGAAGTTAGTTGGACAAAGAGGCTGTGCCTAGAAATCTTTTGGAAGTGGGAAGAAGGGGCAGATGCTGTGAAAAGAGAGATGCGTGTGAGAGGGATCTTCACTGAGGGGAAGATAGAAGTCCAGATGGGAATCATGAGGGATGTGGGGAAGGAGATTGGGATTGACAGGGCTGGCTAAACAAGCCTGGGGAACGTACCGAAGTAGATTAGCTGAAAGGCAATCTACTTTGCAAACACAGAGTTTGGAAGACTTCCGCCACTTCTCCCCATTAAGTTTGTCCAGAGACTGATGTGGGAGACTGAGACTGAGACTTCATCCAAACAACTTTAAAAGGAGAAAGAGAAGGCCACTGGGAAAATTATTGTGGTAAGACACTGAGAGACAAACCTCATAAACTGGTAGATTTGTGTGTGTGTTTGCCTCACGGTAAATGGTCCCAGAAAGGCAGTCAGTTTTTCACCTGTTTTTCACTTTTAAAGCCTGCAGACTTTTATCTTTATAGACAAGTAGATAAAGGTAAATTCTTTGTCTCATGAAATGTTCATCAGGTGAATGATGTAGTTCTTTCAAAATGTCATCAGTCTTCCTTGGTCCGAGTGATATTCACAGCAGGTTCTCAGCCAGTGGAAGTCGAAATGCCAGCTCCCTTTGAAGGGCGTAGAAGCAAGTCATGTATAATTGAATCTCTTATTTTTATTGTTGCAGAGCTGATTTTATCCAGGCTGCCCATATGCTGCACTTGCTAGTCTCAGGGGAAGGTGTTTGTGATCTTCTGAAAAAAGCTTTACAGACCGAGTTTGTGTGTTCTCAAAGCACACGTCCAGAAGAACCCACTGGATCACCTGCTCTGGTCTTGTGTCTGCAGGATGCTTTCCCCAGCTCCCTGTTGCTGCCATGCTGAGCCTGGTAGCTTCAACTGCAGTTTGTGTTTGAACAGTTCCTGCTGGAGAAGCACCCAGCCTTGCCTGGGGGATGCAGAAAGACCAGCACTTCCCTTGGCAATTTGTTCCAGAGGTTTAGTGCCTTCTCTGCTAAATAAGAAATGCTCTTCTTCCAAATATGAACACATCTGGCTTCATCTTTCAGCTGCTGGCGTTTGGTTCTGCTAGATTCAACAGTCTTTTAGAACTTCATATATTTTCTTCATGGAAAAATTTTTCTTCACTAGCACTCTAATCAATCACAGTCCTCTTTTATGACTAGGCTTCTTAAAAGTTTTCTCAAACGCCTTTCCCTCTGGTGTTTGGGCACTTTGTCTGACTCCTTAGACAACGTCTGATTTTTCAACATTCCATTCAGCCAAGAGCCACGTATTCCCTATGACACTGATGTGCATGTTCAGCTGCTTGCTATCCCTCCATCCTAAATGCTTTGCAGAGTCACATCTTTCTAAAACTCAGTTCCTCACCTACGTTCTGTGTTCCTGCACCACCTTCTCGTTTGGCCCTGGTAAATCACACAGGGATAACAGTTGTTCCCATCTACGTGTTCCTGGTTGTCCCATATGTCTGTCCCACCCTCGTTTACCATGTCAGCCATCTTCATGTCTCCCACCCATTTCAGCAGTAGCAGCTGTTGGAGAAGAATTCAAGATTTGTTGGCCTGGATGTGAAAAGTTGCTGACAGGAACATACCTCTGAATCCCGTTCAGTTTGAAGAGTATGCCTGTCTGCATTTTACATTAAGTGGCGGTGCACTACAAGAACAGAAGCAGCACAGTTCATTAAACTGCACTCAATTAGAAGTGCTTTTGGGTGCTTCGTCAGGCAGGCATTGCCTCTTCTCTTCGTAGGAGAGCTCTCTTATTCCCTTGCCTACTGAAATATAAATGCCACACGATGCATGCATGGAGAGCGTGGGGAAGCTCTCCATCCCTCTGCCTGGAGCTAGTGCTGGTCCAGACTGGACAGATTCTTCATGCTGTTTTTTATTCTAAACAATGTGAAATACATATTTCAGCATTTTTAATAATGAAAAATACAGATTTTTTCTAAAAAGTTGTGACTCCATATTTCTACTTTTTTCCTTCAGTTCCAATAAAACGGATACTGGTCCATGACTGTGGTCTTCTTATCTTTCTTTGCTTTTCCTTCTCTTTTTGCTCAAGCTCTTTTAACTAGATAGGGGGCAGGGTGGCAAAAGAAAGCCCAGAAACCTTTGAAGTTTCAAAAATTAAAATGGCAATTTTAGTGTTGCATTTTCACAGCTTTTCTTGCTCATGGCTTCCTTAAAGCGTGTCACAGTAGAGCTGTATTCAAGCATCACTTACAGCATCTCCTAACCATCAGCTTTGATGGGTTTTATGCCTAACTTTTAAGTCTTGCAATAAAATTTCCTTGGAAATCCTGAAAAGTACCTACCAAGCCCTTCAGTGATGTCTTAAAATTTCTGCTGGTGTTGGGTAAGATTGGTTCATCAGGCAGTGACATGTCAGGCCTTAGCAGAGAGAACATAGTATCTATCGCTGCCTCTTGCAAGAGATGGCTGTCTCTGGCAGACTGAATCATAGTGGTGCCTGAAATATGAACAGTATTGCTAGACTTCTTGAATGTGAATGAAAATGGATTAAATAGGAAGCAAAATGGGATCAGAATACAGTGCAGAACCCTTCTTTCCAGGTGTCACTTGTAAATGCAGGTATAATTCACCTAAGCTTCCTTCCTTCCTTCCTTCCTTCCTTCCTTCCTTCCTTCCTTCCTCCCTCTTACCTCATTACCTCATTCTCTTTTTTTGATTTCTTTTCTTTCTCTCTTTCCCTCCCTCTGTCTTTTCCCTCCATCCCTACAATGTACTGCCACTTCTCATCTTCAGTTCTGAGGATTCCAGGATTGTCCAAAAACAGCTTCTGACAGCACAGAATTAGCTAAGGAGTTCGGGTCAACTCTCACAGATATCAGTGAAAACTCAGGTCATGATGACTAAAACAGTTCAGTAACAGTAATCTCCAAGTAATAATCAAAGTGCAGCCCTTTGCTTTGAAGCCCTGGGCTGCATTTTGGGATTCATGTGTCTGGTGCTGGTGGAGGACACAGGACAGAGCCAAGGGAGCAGGCATGGGGTCTGCCGCACCTCCTGGCTGCAGCTTGCTGTCAGGCTGGTCAAAGAATCAGAGGACCACAGAATGTCCTAAGTTGGAAGGGACCCACAAAGACCCCTGGCCCCACTCAGCTGCACCCAAACCCAGACCCTGTGTCTGAGAGCGGTGTCCAAACGCTCCTTGAGCTCCAGCAGCCTGGGGCCGTGCCCACTGCCCTGGGGAGCCTGTTCCATGCCCACCACCCTCTGGGGCAGAACCTTCTCCTAACCCCCAGCCTGACCCTCCCCTGACGCAGCTCCATGCCGTTCCCTCGGGCCCTGTCACTGTCCCCAGAGAGCAGAGCTCAGCGCCTGCCCCTCCGCTCCCCTGTGAGGGAGCTGTAGGCCGGGTGATGGACTTCACTGAAGAGAGCAAAAGAAGGGCCTTGTAGCTGAGTCACCATTAAAGCAGGGAGAATTGCCAAGGAATGCAAACCCTGAGCCCATAGGGTTAACCTTGTTGTTAATAAGATTTGAGTCCAAATTGTTTCTTGATAATGGTGAGGCTGTTGGAAGGCTGAGGTTGAGCACAGGTTTCACATCACTGTCTGGGGTCACAAGGGTTTCCCCAGGATTTCCTGCGCAAGCTGATAAAGTCCTTCTCCAGCTTATCATGGCAGCAGGTAACGTGCTATACAAGGTGGCAGCCATATCAGAGCAGCACCAAAGAGCTACTTGACATAACTTCTGGTGACTTGCCAGATAACCCACACTAATCAGTAAATGTCATCTCATAACAACAGACTCCGCCATCAGATATGAACTCTGGTCATGAGACATTCGCCTTGGATGTACAAAAAATGTTGTGGGACCGGCACATGGCCTTGTTCATCTCTCAGGAGCTGCAGCTCTGAAATTCTTGCCTTACCTCTCTCTGCAAGTCAATGCAATTAATGGATTTTTTTTTTTTTTTTAATTTCAGAGTGGGTCAGTATACGTATACATAGCAACAAAAACTATGCCCAATAGAATCACATGGCAGGAAATACTATGTTAACTTGATCCTGGCCATGTTTTTTATGCTTAACAACAGAAAATCAGGAAATAAGGAGAGTGTTGGATTTAATTTTGCATTTCCTGGTCCCTTGCTGTTTGTTGTCTTGAAGATAACGCCATCTAAACATACAGGGTCTTAAAAATTTAATTTCCTTTTCCCATTTCCTAGTTTTTATTGCTCAGGCTTTCAGGCTGCTATTGTGGCTCCTCTTGAAGTGGAGACTTCTTGTCATTCTGCATGTGCCTTCTGATTCACACCGCATTTACATTCCTCCTGCTCCTTTCCACCTTCTTCCCAAGTGTAAGCTCTCTGTTCCCCCACACAGTCAGCCTGCAGTGCTGGAGGGGAGGCACAGAAAGGAGAACTTGTCGGTACTGCCAGACCTGTTGTGCTTTCCTTTTCATTCTTCTCCCCATGTCACTGAAGATGACGGTTGCCCAACAGGGCGCATCAGCAGAGCTTACCGAGAACACGTGTCATCTCACTGTCCAAGATGCTATGCGAGAGTGAGCATTCCTCTTTCTGGAGGCCAGACATTAACCCCATCCCATCACCACGCCTTGAGACCGGTAGGCAATAGCAGAGATGCTTTGCTGTGATGTGACTGAGATCACCAGCGTCACTTCCAGCTGCCAGAGGAGGGAAAGCAGAGGAGGGACCGCAGCCAGGATTTCCTCCACAGCTGTTGTCCTTGCTGTGTGGGGCTGGTGGTTGCCCGTGGGCCAGGGAGCTCCCTCCCCATTGCACAGAGAATGCTCCACATGTGAAGACTGGCAAATTCAGAGGGATTCTGGCAAGGGATGTGGCCGCCCCACCCGGGGCTCTGTGAAGGCTGAGTGTTTGCCCTTGATTGATTGAAATATGGGGTCTTCAGACAGAGAAGTGCCTGCTGTCCTCTCTCATCTCATAGCCCATGCTTTGTGTCGACCCGCTCAGTGATTTCAATCTGCCTGACGTTTCCCATCACTGCGTTTTTACAAATCAGCTCTGCTGATGGGACGTCTTCTGTCCTTTCAGCGTGGCCTGGCACGTGGTGCTCTGCATAGAAGGAAATAAACCCACAGTTCATAACAGGGTCTTCTGCTAATTCTAGCTGGGCGCAATACTTCCCACTAAAACCTAGAGCAAATTACAGTAAATGGCTTGGTGTATGTTGAAATTATTTTCCAATAATGGGTAGATAATCTTGTTTATTATTTATGTGTGTATAATTCTGGTAGCAATTAACATCTTAATGAAATCTTTATATAGAATAATTTTTTTTAATGAAAACACAATTGTTAATAGCAAACCCAATATAATTAGATTCAGGTTAATAACATGCAAAACTATTAACTTATGAAGAATGTACTCTGAAAACATTCCTGCGATGACGCAGGATCGCCAGAAGAAGCTGAACTGACATTTCCCAAGCTCCTGCAGCACGGATGAGGGTGAGATGCTGTTGCCATTACATCACGGTGACCCCGTTGGTGAGATACTCAGCCGTTTATTTGCAGAAAGCCTGCACATTGTGAACCTTTATTTGCCTTTCCTCGCCAGAGGATTTTACCCCTTGAGCAAGAGATGAGATCTCTTTCAAGTTTAGATTTCAGGAAACCCAAAACTCAACGAGAAATTAAGGTCTTGTTTGGTTTGGGGATTTGGCTATATTATATCCACTGGTGACAGCCGCTGATGGGGCTTTGTTTGCATTGTCCCCAGGCGCGTACAGGCAAAGCTGCTGTTTGTGCTGGTGGAGATTAGTGGGCCCCCAAGCAGCAGTAAATTGCACAAATGCAAATCGCAGCCTGCTGACCTGCAGGAAGGGTTTCTCCAGAGCCAATGTGTTGGTCCTGCAAGCAGAGCATTTCTCCAGGGCAGCCTACGGCTAGTGGCCAGCAGGTGTGTGGATGTGACATGTCACATGCCACACCACATGCTTTGGGATGGCTTGATGCATGCACTGGCCAGGTAGCTCACATCCCACCAGACCTTGTCCTGGAGTGCCCAGGAGCCCCTGCCCAAGAACTGGGCGTATAGCAGAGCTTTCCTGACTTCTCTCCAGGTTTTTTTTTTTTTTTTTTTTTTTTTCCAAATGAAAGGATCACACTGTTCTGCTCAAACCGACACCGGGCAGACCAGGGAAGGACTTGCATGGGAACATCTCTGGATGACTTAGGAGCCTGGAGACCTTTAGCAGCAAGTTAGCATGATCTGGCTGGGGCTAAACCGCGATGGGAGAAATCCTCTTGCTGAGATCCATTTTGCCACAGCCCCACAACTGCTAATACATCAGGACTCACGTGTTCCAGTGTGGCCTTGTAGAGCCGTTTTTACACACCTAATTAAGTCCAGAAATGTGTGTTTTGTGTTCTAGCGATGACTGAACCGCCCAATAATCTTTAGCACTTATGTACATATGAAATGGTGCGTACAACATCAGAGCTGTGCACACACATTAAATAATTCATCCCGATAATAAACCCTGGAGACAGGGGCAAGAGGCTTTGGCTCAGTAACTCATCCCCGCTCCTGCGGCACATTGCTGTCGCAGCCAGGGCTGAGTACTGTGAGCACCCAGCACCGAGCGTGATGCTTCACCCTCCGCCCTCCCTGCTCTGCAGTGGAGGTGTGTAGCAGTTTGTGTGTTATTTGGAACATTTCCTACTCCCAGGCATGCTCCTGTGGGAAGCAGCGACAACTCTACGTCACAACACATCCCATAAAAATAGACTCGCTAGCCCCAGGTTGGAGGGGCTGGGGCTGCCAAGGAGAGGCAGCACGATGAGGATCGGTGATGTGCTTGAACTGCTCGTGGTGTGGACGCCCACACATCGTGCACCTCTTGTTCCAGCAGCGGGCAGAAGCAGAGTGCTGGTGGTGGAGAAAAACCCAAAACAAGGTGAGTACGGCATCCACGTCAGTGACTTCCGGCTCATGACCGAAGAGTACAGCCCTACCGTGGTCACCCTCCTACTCCCTGTCGTGATCAAATTCAATCAGCTGTTGCCAAAAATGGTGTAAAAACAACCCCAAGAAAATTCCCTTTCAAAAATGAGGATTCTGAGACTAGTGGAGGTTCGCTTCCCTCTGCTCAGCCTTCAGCCCAAGTGAGCAAGCAGCGTGCTGCTGGGAAGCTGAATTTTCTGCGGACCTCCTGTAGCGTTGTGCTCAGGATGCGTCCTCGCGCATGATGCGATCTGCATGGTTCAGTGCTGTGTCACACGCGTCGGCTTTTGTTTGCCTCTTCCCCTGAGCGGTGAGGTGTGCGACACCTCTGACAAAGCCCATCTGCGGAAGGCAGCTTTCTGAAGCTGGGAGAGACGGCAGCTGGAAAACAGCCAGCTCAGTTGCAGTCATCGTTTGATGTTTCACTGGCCGAGGACGGTAACTCTTGCTGTTCTGCTGGCAGTTTGCACGGATGTGGCTCTTCACATCTTGCCATGCTGACAGACTACTTTTCCAAGAAGCCTTCAGACATTATAATGCCTTGCTGTTTTGTTTTAACCTCAGTTCCCATTGTTGCGGGTGTCTTTTTTGCACAAGTGTACTTGTGAAGTTTGTATTGCGCCTTTGGGATGTTGGCACCGAGTCTACTCATTCTTTAAAAAGATGCTGTATCTTCAAACACCCTAACATTGCTGTGCATGCTCCATGCAAGAGGCTCTGGAGATACCAGATAACAGGGACCATTTTCTGTCTAGATGTGTTTGGACATTCCTTTGTAGAGCATGTGGAAATGTATTCCATTTTCAAATAGATACACCCTCCTCCTGTAACATGAGTCAAGAGGAGAAAGCCCACACAGTTGTTTTGGTTACTTAGGAACTTCCATGCCTGATTAATCAGTTTATCTCCTCTGCTTCGAGGAACCTAATTGGACTTGTCATTTTATTCCTCTGAAATGTAGTCACAGATTCAAAAAATCCTGGCTTTTCTAATATTTATTTTCCATGTTGCGGTTGCCAAATGTACCTCTCTTGGGGATGCTATAGGTTGGCTTCCATATTAGCTGAGATCACCCTGTACATTTTCTGGTCCTTGCACATGGGGAATGGAGCCTCTTCTGCTCTTTTGGTGCAGTTAGGCAGGACCGAAGCCTATTTCTATAAGATGAGGTCTTCCGTATCGGCAGTGTGCCTCTTCCTCTTTCTCCCACCATATCTTTTCCCTCCAGCATCTTCCAATTACAGTATTCCTTCCATTACCATTAAATTTAATATAATCCATCAAGCAGTCCCAGAGGGGATATCTTTCACTTTGGATTTATCTGCTAATAGACACATGGTAGCAGATGATCTCTCTCTCTCTCTTTTCTGGGAGATTATTAATTACTAACGCAATTTTATCGCAGAAACCTGACAGTCTCCAAACATAGCCTCATATCTTCCTGTTTCATTTGAATTTCTCCAGTGTAAATTACTGTCTCGGAGTCCTGGTTTCTATAGGTGCTCATTATATTCTGACATAATTCATAAAAAATCGAACTAGGTGATGTTATGGGTGTGTTTCTTCTTCCTTAGCTCCCGATCCAACATTTGATTCTGTTCTCTTTGGCGCATTTATACGCTCATTTTTCACAGGTTTACAAATGTTGCAGTGCAGACCCAGGATCAGATTCTCAGCTGTAGGCACGGGGCTCCCATCTAGATGAATAGCTTCTTAGGTTTAAGGCCAGAAAGAACCATTAGATCATCTGTTCTTACTTCCCATGTATCACAGGCCATTACATTTCACACAATTACCCATGTATTGAACCTAATAGCTTCTTTGGCTAAAGTACATCTTCTAGAAAGGCATCCAGCCATGATTTGAAACTCTCCAGAGATAAGAATCCACAGCCTCCCCTGAGGATTTGTTCCAGTGGTTAATTACTATCAGTCTTAAAAATATATGCCTTACTTTCTATTTTAATTTGTCTGACTTCAGCTTCCAGCCTCTGGCTCTTATTATGCATTTTTCTGCTGGTTAAAGAGCCTTTTAGTAGCTGGTATTTTTCCTCCCATGGAAATACTTCACATGCTACAAGAGAGTCATCTTTCAGTCTTTGATAAAAAACAAAAACAATGTTATGAGCTAGGTGTTTCACAGAAAAATGGATTCTCAAGCCATTAAATCATTTCTATGGCTTTTTTGGCACCTTCTTCAATTTTCCCTCACAAGAAATGACATTCACGTGTTTGAAGTCACCTCCTTGTGATGAGCAGGAGGAAGCCTGTCTGCCATCTTCACGATCTAAGATATATAGCCCAGGCACCATCGAGACATGGTCACGCATAAACGCCCTGGGGTCCAGTCCTGGGAGGTGATGAGCATTCTCAGTCAGCTCAGCACAGCCTGGAAAATAGGCTGGAAGCAGACCTCCCATGACAAGATGCACAGCGAGGTACGAAGCATGGGGGGACCATGCTGCAGCATGGTAGATGGCCTTCCTGGGCATGGTCGCCTCGGGATCCACCACAGAGGATCTGTTTTGCTGCATTGTGGTTTGCTCCCCAAGGGGTCAGAAACTTCTCTGCAAATCCTAGAATAATAGAATCATTTGAGTTGGAAGGGATCTCTAAAGGCCATCTAGTCCAACTCTCCTGCAGTGAACAGGGACACCTACAGCTGGATGAGGTTGCTCAGAGCCCTGTCCAGCCTGACCTTGAAGGTCTCCAGGGACGGGGCATCCACCACCTCTCTGGGCAACATGTGCCAGTGCTTCTTGTAAAAAAAAAAAATCTTCCAGACTAAATCTCCCCTCTCTCTGTTTGAAACCATTTCCCCTAGCCCTACCACAACAGGCCATGCTAAAGAGTCTGCCCCCTTCTTTCTTGTAGCCCCCCTTTAGATATTGGAAGGCCACAATGAGGTCTCCCCAGAGCTTTCTCTTCTCCAAGCTGAACAGCCCCAACTCTCTCAGCCTGCCCAAATCCTGAGTGGCCATTCCTGTATGGTACTTAGATGAAAAAGCAGCTATTGAACAAGTGCCCTGATGTTCCCAACCTGTCCAGGGCTAATGTTTATTTTTATTAGCAATAAGTAGCTGTGAGTGTCTCTGAATATCTCTTCTGGATTATGAAAACTTCACTTAAAAAAACAAACAAATGAACAAACAAAAAACAACAAAGAACAAATAGCTTTAAGGAAGTTTTATGACTGAACTGGGACGCACTGTTGTTTTTGCTGTTTGTGGACCCCAGGGGAAACAAGGACTGGAAGCACTTTGCATCAGGCTCAGCTTGACTCGGCTCCATCTGTGTTCATTTAATCCCAGCCAGCTACCGATACCCATCGGCATGCTGCCACTTGGCCCAGGGCTGCAGCTGGCAGAGGTCAGATGTGGCCGGAGGCTCAGGTGGCGGTAGGCGGCTGAGGCAGCCAGCCCCTGCCCATTGATTCAGCCCAGGACCAGGCTGTCACCCCAGAGCTGCCGTGCAGGTGCACATAGAAATTTATGATCCAGGAGGCAGGTGTGAGTGGTGGTTGCTAACAATTTAGGTGCCTTTAGACATTAGATGCTGCCAATGTGAGCTGAATTAATGAGGCTTTGGGTGCCTGAAGCTGGCACATGGTGGGATTTAGGCCTGTTTATGGCTCGTGGCAGTGCAAGGCAGGGAAGGCACTGGGCAGAGCTGCCTGTGCAGGGATGCATCAGCCCCAGCCCTGTGCCTGTCCTTGCTGCCTGGTGTTTCGTGGTGTTGTCTTCTGGCACACATGCAGGGATGGTGACCGGTGCCAAGCAGCTTCCTGCAACCAGTGCCAGCCACCCCCGTGGAAGGGCTTCCACTCTGCTCTTCAAGCTTCATTAGCAGGCTCCAAGCATGCATCCCCAGCCAGGAAATGAAAGGCAGTGAGTACCTTCAGCCTTGTAAAGCAAAGCTGATACCATGGGGGACACTGGAAGAGGTTGTGCCTGCAGGAAGGAGGAGAGGCTGAGCACTCTGTCAGACCTGGCCCGGCTGACAAGCTGGCAGCCTCAAGGTTTGGTTTCTGTCTTGGAGTCCCACAAAAGGGGTTGAGATGGGATTATCTGTGTCTCTCCCAAGTCCTCCTTGGATCAATGTGCTCACACACATAGTGGAAAGAAAATACCTGTGCTAATGTATATAGTCTTTGGACCTTCTGCAAACATTGTGGCCGTTCTGCAAGGTCCCATGGGCATGTGGAGAAGGGAACAATGAGGCAGGGAAGAATTGAGGCAGGAAAGAAGCTTTCCTTGCTGTGGAAACATTTTATTTTCCAGGGAGGGGGAGAGCTATTTATTTACTTTTGATGGAGACAGTGCAAACCATTTGTTTGATGGATTAGGCAGTTAGTTTTAATTTGTCAGGTTGCCTAGGGTACAGGACAGGCAGGTTAGCTGGAGAAATTGTCTCTATACAAATGGAAAGAATAATGTCCTGAACAGACAGCATTAAGGGGACTGCTCTCTCCTCTGCAGACCATTCCACAATACTTAGCCTTTAAATCCCAGTCAAGTCTCTTGAGGAGACCTGAGCTAGCAGTTGAAAGTAAAGGCTTGCATGGCCTTTTAGCTGCAGCCTAAATACCACTCTAATAATGCAGCCTTTGACATATGCAGTGTTGTTTTTTCTCCTTGTAGGAACAGTTTGATAAAGACTGTTTATTTTTTTGTGCTGTTGCTATTACCACAAGTCTCTATTATCATGAGTTGCCAGGTATAACAGCAATATATGTAAAAGCAGGCCATTAACTCAGTGACTTGCAAAGTACAATATTATGAGACTAGTCCTCTTTGGCCAGAGATCTTACGCATTACTGGTAATGCCTGGCTCTCTGGGTCCCCTGTTTAGGACTGAGTGTCTCAAGGGCACACAAGATGCAGGGGTATGAAGTCAGGGATGAAGCCAACCTGTGCCAGCTTTCCAGATGCAGCTTTGCACCCCAGGGCACATGTGGGATCCTTTGCCCTCCTGTGAAAGGAAATGTTTGCAATTACTTCTGTGCAGCAAATGCATCCACAGCTTGGTAGTGTGACTGATGTGTGACTGGCCTCTACTGCTCTGTTGGGAATGGGATAGAGCTCCTCTAATTTACAGCAGCTTCTCCTCCTGATTTATTTTCCTACCCAGCCCCTAGAGAAGATTGATTTTTTTTTTTTTTTTTTGATACAGAGCTAAACAGTTTCTTTTTTAAACAATACAAGCATGCAAACATTTTCTGTAAAATCAAACTCCGACTTGTTCTTTTCTAAGAGTGAACATTCCCCATACCCATTAGTGGCGCAATTAGGAAAGTATGACCTCATTGCTGTCACAGAAACATGGTGGGATGAATCTCATGACTGGAGTACTGTGGTTGAGGGCTGCAGGCTTTTCAGAAGGGATGGACAGAGCAGGAGGGGTGGGGGAGTTGCCCTCTATGTTAGGAAATGGATAGATTGTGAAGAGCTGCACCTGAGAAACAGCCATGACCAGGTTGAGAGCTTATGGGTTAAAATCAAGGATTGGTCCAGTACAGGACATCTAGTGGTTGGGGTCTACTGCAGGCCACCTGACCAGGGAGAAGCTGTTGATGAGGCCTTCTTGCTTCAGCTGCAAGAAGTGTCACTCTCGCAGTCTCTTCTCCTGATGGGGGATTTCAACCACTGGGATATCTGTTGGGATAGCAACACGGCAGGCTGCAAACAATCCAGGAGACTCCTGGAGACTGTTGAGGATAACTTCCTGGTCCAGGTATTAGACGGACCGACCCGAGGTGAAGCGTTGCTGGATCTGGTGCTCACCAATGCAGAGGAGAGCATTAGAGAGGTTAAGACTGGAGGCAGCCTGGGCTGTAGCGATCATGCCCTGGTGGGGTTTGTGATCTTGAGGAATATGGGCCTGGCAAAAAGCAGCGTCAGGACCCTGAACTTCAAGAGAGCGAACTTCCGGCTGTTCAAGGAATTACTGGATGGGATCCCCTGGGAAACTCCCAGCAGCAGTTTTCCCTGGGAAACACCCTCTGCAAGTTTGCTGATGACACCAAGCTGAGTGGTGCAGTTGATAGCCCTGAAGGAAGGGATGCCATCCAGAGGGACCTGGACAAGCTGGAAAAGTGGGCCCACGAGAACCTGATGAGGTTCAACAAGGCCAAGTGCAAGGTGTTGCACTTGGGTCGGGGCAATCCAGGCGTGTTTTCAGACTGGGGGAGACCTCATTGCGGTCTTCCAATACTTAAGAGGAGCTTACAAGTGGGAGGGGGACCGACTTTTTACACAGATAGATAATGATAGGACAAGGGGAATGGGCTAAAACTGAAAGAGGGGAGATTTAGGTTGGATGTTAGGAAGAAATTCTTCCCTGAGAGAGTGGTGAGGCGCTGGCACAGGCTGCCCAGGGAAGTTGTGGCTGCCCCATCCCTGGCTGTGTTCAAGGCCAGGCTGGATGGGTTCCTGGGCAGTTTGATGTAGTGAGCTAGTGGTTGGCAGCCCTGTCCACAGCAGGGAGGTTGGAGCTAGATGGTCCCTGAGGTCCCTTCCAACCCAAGCCGTTCTATGATTCTATGATTCTATGAGTCCATGATACACTCATGTTGTCCTTGGTAGGGATTCAAATAAGCTTTGAGGAGTAAAAAGGCACCGAGGGCTTATGGTACCAAAGAGGCTGTAGTGGCTGTAGTTGTTGTGCATGCACCTGAGGCATAGTTTGTGCCCACCACTGCCCACCAGCTGGCCAGTAGTTCCTGCTGCCAAGCATCTATGTGCCTCTCTGCAGCAATGGCTGCTTCAACACCCAGTAACTTACCACCTTTTTTTCCCGGTAGCAACAACACAGAAACAGACACAGCAGTATAGAGAGGGATGCCATGATGCAGGCAGTGCTGTGGTTTTGCCCTGGTGGCAATGGGCACCTGCACCCAGGGGAGCTCACACTGTGAAATATGGCAGTAAGGGTATAGTGATGGGACTCAGTAGGTCAGGTTGATGGTTGGACGTGACGATTTTGAAAGTCTTTTCCAGCCCAGATGATTCTATGATTTTCTGGGATTGTGTGAGGGCTGCTGAGGCACCAAGCTTATCCTGCATGCCTAGGACCTCGAGTACCAGAGAGGAGAGGCGTTCTCCATGGCATGCCCTGGGTGGGCGGCAAAGGCATGACTCATGTTCTGCCCATCTGCTTTAGCACGGGCGCTTCTGGAGATTCAAAATAAGTGTAGGTATATTTCAAGACAAGGAAAAGATAAAGGGAATTCCGAAACAGTCAGTTCTGTTGAAAAAAAAAAAAAAAAAGATGTGTTGACACTTGTGAAGTCACTGGTGAAAATGGAAATGGGAAGAATTTTCTTGGCTCTGGTGAGGACTTTGCCTTTGAAGGTCACAGATGCAGCCCCAAAGTAGTCCTGGAGTTCTGGCGCTTAAATGGGCTCTGAAATTCAAGTTTCCCTCAGAACTGCCTGTACAAAAGAGAAGGACGCTTTTAAATTGTGCTGATAACGAACACCAAGGCCCTGAAGTCCCATTATGTGCTTGGCAAACACCTGGTTTGACAGAGCTGTTGAGTTGTGTGACAAAACCACTGCCATTCCCCAGCTCTGAAACCCGGGTCATGGTCTCATACATAATGTGTGTTTAAAAAAGAAAAAAAAATGTAACTTTTTAGCTGGATTGGTACAGTTGCATCTGGCTCACTGGGCAGCTATGCAGGGCTGCCAACGAGAAACACTTCCCATTCATTCCCACCTCCATGCACTGCTGTCTTGAAGGCAAGTACCCTGCTCCCTTTGAGACCTCCGTCTACATTTCACAGTCAGCAGAAGGATTTAAGCCTCAGCAGGGGCCAGCTGACATAGCAGCTAAGATTAGATCACAAACTACTATTTAAAGTCCCTGTGTAATCAGCAGGAAAGAGCAAAGAGCAAAAACGTAAGAATAGCATGGCACCAAGTTTGAAGGCTCCCTCTCTCCTTTCTTATGAGAGCCACTAGGTTCACCACGTCTGCAGTAGTAAAGTAAAGCAAGGCTCAGTGGTATTTTGAATGAGAATATAAGGAAATGAAAGGATGGACACCCTTGCTTCAAATCGGGGCTGAGCGTCTCCAATGAGAGAACCGCAAAGGGCTGTATAAAAGGTTTGTATACCTGTTTAGGAGGTCCCTACAGGAGAAAGGAGTCCTGTTCTGCCTGCATGGCCATTAGTGAGACAACCCAGCCAGGGGAAATGAGATTAGACGATGTGAAAAAAGCTGGGTCAAATGCCATATTTCTAGGTGGAGAACGTGGTCCTTTTTGAATTTTACGGCATTTTGCTGAGAAGCTAGTCTTCCTGTAACCTAGCTAGAGTGATGTAGACCTGCAGCCATCTGCACACAGCCACGTTTTGGTCAGCTCCAGGATCTCAAGTGAAGATCAACACTGGAAGCGGAAGGTTCCCTTAACAATATGAAATATATAAAAAAGCAAACTATGCAAAATCCACTCTCATTGCTGATCTGCTACAGGCCCCATTCCTCCTCTCTCCTGCCAGGCTGACTGTTCCTTCCCCTCTTCCAGCAGCATGGCTACAGCCTCAGTCCCACAGGCACCGCAGACACCCTGCAGAGGCTGCCAGAGTTGCCAGCCAGCAGGGTTTTGTAATGGGAATAAATAAAAGCCCTCAAATAAATAGGAGAAGATAAGGACGCAGAAAAATGTAATTCTTATGACTGATGTCATTACTCAGTTTAGACATTAACATCCAAGCTAAAGCTTTAAACCTTGGATTTAGTGAGCATGGCTGTTATTAATTTTGCCTACTCAGGCTGCATTGGTAGCAGGTAGGTGTATAATTTAAAAATGACTGTGAATTGGGTTACAAGTTAAGCATTGCAGAGACAATGATCATATTTTTTCTCAGGCTGCTGATGAAAGGCCTTGCCGGATTTATTTTTACTCTTGTGAAGGTCTGGGAGGAGTGTTTGAAGGAGTGTACATCCACAGCCTGTGTAATTCCCCACATTCCTTTATTAAAATAATACCCCTAATCCTTGTTCCTTCACTAAGAAATGATGCATAGTGGGATTCCCACCTCTGCGTTACACCGACTTACATCTTAAATCCCTCTTGTTTGGAGTCTCATCCAGCAATGATTGTTCTCCCCCCTCTTGACAAGATTCTTCTGCGCCTGGTTACAGGAACCACCAAGCCCTGCCCTGGAGGACAGGGACACCATGGGGGTGGCCCAGCGACCCTCACAGCATTACACGCAGCAGGTGTGGGAACAAGCTGCCACAAACTACTCGGGTTATTTCCCGTCTTTTCAGCTTGGAGGAGAGGGGCATCCCTGTGGTGCTGATCCCTGCAGGGCCTTCAGCAAGGTCCACAGGGGAGTAAATGGTTCAGATAGCAATGGCAGGGCTTGATCCATCCCACTGTGGATATAAATGGCAGAAGGGTTTTTCCCTTTGTGCGATCAGTGGCTGTGGAGTTGTATCATGTTGTTATTATTATTATTAGCAAAGATACTTTGAGTTTTGCAGAAAATTTTGAATGTGTATTTTGTTTTCACCTTGCACATGTAAGTATGCATATACATGGAGAGAGGGAGAGAAAACAGTGTCAAAACAGCATCAGTGCACGTGGTCATGAAGGGACTCTGTCGGCACCACGGTGGGGGCAGATACGTTTGTGATTTCTCTATCCCATCTGCACACACATGGATAAAGAAATTGCTTCACTCCCATGACGAGTCCATGGAACTCCCACCAGGCCTTATGATTCTGCGTTCACCCACCAGAATTTAAAATGGATTATCTTGGAGGTTAAAAAAAAAAATAATAATAATACAGAGACTGTTATTTGTTCTGTCTCAACCTTGTTCTTCACAAATGCCGACTCATAGCTTGAAAATCTGGGGTAAGCTATAATTTCTGCTGAAGTCAATAAAAAATTCACAGTGACTTCATTGAGACAGGATTCCATCCCTTATTACGCTTTAACATGAGACTGAGTGCCACTCTGAATACTAAGGATGATTTATTGGAAAGCAATACCAGGGTATGTCATACCTAGTCATTAAGATTATCTTGGGCTTATTATCACTCTTTCTGCTAAGTGAATTTTAAAGATTAATATTAGATGGCTGTTCACATTAAGGAGACCTGCTAAAGGCCACCACGCGCTTCATACATTGTGCTGCTATTTAAAGAAAACTGTTGACACACTTTGTATCCATTATCCAAAAAGACCAATGGACAAAGGCAGAATGGAGGAGGATGTGTGTCAATAATAAAAAAGCCTGATGTTTTCTTAGACATGGGCAGAAATTATAGTCATGTTTTTGTCTCTTCTTTTCTAACCTGTTAAAAATTATATTTCATTTCTAAACCAAGCCAAAGCCAGACTTTTACTGAAAGCAAAATGTATTTTAAGAAAGCCAAACAAATACATACTTTATTGATGAAAACTATTGTTTTGTGTGTGCATGACAGTCTTGTGACTTAAAAAACTGTCGGAAGAGCAGATAGTAATGGATGTCAACATGAAAGGCTGAAACGATGACAGTGTATTTGCCCGCACACTTCCAGGGCTGTATTAGCGTAGGAAAATAGTTGCTTGCAAGGTTGTCATCGTTTCCTCCTGTGTTGTTCAGAAGAGACTTACAGATGTGGTTAGGTGTCACTGTCAGGAGGAACTGTCAGTTTGGAGTAGCACAGCCCTTATTTTCTACTGAACACATGAATACAAAAGGAATTGTCTCCCTGGCTGTTTTTGTAGTAAGAGCTTTCCTTAGAAATGTTCAGACTTCTTCATTAAAATGTAGTATACAGCTAAAGATTAAAATTTAATCTTTCATTTCTAGTTGCTTTTGTTCTGTCAAGGACATCTCAATTTATCAGTAATCTGATTTTTAAAAAGACAAATGCTGTGGCAAAACGACAGTGCAAGGCTGTGGGACATGCTCGTTTCACACCCTGAGGATGCCCAAGTAAGGAAAACTGCCCGAGGAACATTATCTGAGATTAAATCATATGGAAAACTGACCCTTTGGATGAGCAGTGATCTTTCTGTGGTGTTTAGTGGGCTTTGGATCGTGCATGTGAGACTACAAATGAGTAGAAGTGGTTGTTCAGCCCTTCTTTTCAGCTGTGGATGGGCAGTGGTGGGAGCCCAGGAGGCAGTGGCATGGCTGAGCTTGCTCCTGCACAGCTTTTGTGTGTTGCTGTTGGAATCTCCATCGTCCCCAGCACACACCCATAGCTCTGTCCCCACTGGCACTGGCTAAAGTGAGACCAGCTTTTTGTTTGCCTCTTGCCTTTACACCACCAATAACTAGTTTAGGTATTGTCAGTACTGTTTTATTTGTATTCCTTTCTTTTGCTCTTTTGTTGTTTTTTCGTGTTATTTTTCTGAAGTATATGGGTTTTTCCTAATGTGGTATCTATGTGCAAACATATGCATCTGAGGAAGGCAAAAGAGATTTATTGCATTTTTGCTAATACAGAGGAAAGGGGAAATTGCCTACATAACGGAGCAGGAGATTCAGTTTTAACTATGTAATTTCTCTCGTCTCCATAGTACTGAATACACAAATACAAAATTTATAATCTACCTCCTCCTTCAAAGATATCAGCATACAATTAAACCCCATAAAGCTTGACAACCTGTTGTCAAGTTGTTTAAGCAGTTGTTTCAGAATCTGACAGACAAACTTACAGACAAAACGTAGAGCACCAGATTGTGGGATGAGGCAGCATCATCACGTGGCCTCCTCAGTTATCTCAAAAATTGGAAAATAAAAAAAAAGTAGAGGAATACTTCTTTTTTTCCTTGAATAAATAACAGTTTAATTACATTATAGAAATAAAATATGATATGGTAGTAGTACACTGGAAACCTTACAGAAATACTATTCTGCTACTGGTAGGTAAATGGTCAAAGCTACTTTTCATGACAATCTGAACAGTACTTGTGTACAAACTATTATACAAGGTAGCTAATGAAAAATATTGCAGCAGTTGCAAGGATGTTACCAGCTCAAACAAACATCTAATGATACAATATTCTTCTAAGAGGAAGTAATTATGTTAGATTTACAGACAATAAAGAGTTATGTTCTCCACTTTGAAACATTGGAAATAAAAACTCAGGTAACCCAATTTCTTTACCTTATATTATCACAAGGAAATATTTTTCTTTCACTATGAAACAGCATCCCAAGAGATCCTGTAAACAGTTTATTCAAAGGTAGTAGTTGAGATGTCACAGCAACTTCAACAACTGTCCTAGCCTACAATTACAGACTTTTCAAGCCACTGCTTGTACAGATGACTTTTTTTTTCCCCCCCCACTTATTTACATATATTCAGCCCAGTAACAGCAGACAAAATGCGCTGTCTATCTCACAACAGACACACTAAAATTTTCATCCAGAGACCAGTGCAAGAAAACGTGGATATTGACTGCACAGCTTTGAGGAGATTCTATTGTACAAATATACAACCAAGACTGCTGAGGATCTAACTGCACGCATGTGACACGGATGGTCTTCGTACGGCTACACGACACCTGGAGTTGGCAGGTACACGTAATGGCGACTATCGCTGGTTGGGTGGTGGCGGTGTGCGTGGCCACGGAGCACAGGCTGGCTGTGCTATCGCTCGGTGAGGGTAGACAACTGCAAATGGGGAACACCTAGAGCTGAAGGTGAAGTACACCTCATCTCAGAACAGCAGCAGGTTTTGCTAATGAAACAGCTGTCCTACTCCATGTGCAACTTGTAGGCAAATGGTTGCCATCTCTTGAATAAATGGTTCTAAGTGAACCGACACAGTTCCCAGAGCTTTAGAAAAACTCATTATGCAAATGAAGATCCTGATGATAGACGGTAACATTTCACAGGATGCTATTTCTTATTTTATCAGTAAGCACCAAGTTAAGTGCCAAGACAGCCCCATTGTCCCATGATTTATCACGTAGAATTTAGAACACAAATGCACAACAAAAGTCCACAAAGTTTGCATTTAATTCACAAGAAGACAATTTCAAAAATGGCTCTTAAAGTACCTTTACATTTTAAGTGGGCTTCCTCAACTCCCCTCCAAGAGGTTTGCTTTAGGATGGACTACATCTAGACACGAGAAAGGTGTGCCTTGGCCCCCTCGGGAGCGAGGTGCCCTGTCCCACCACCCAGGTCAGCTGCAGGGAGGGACGTGGAGAATATCCCGATGCCTTCTGCTGCCCAGTACCTCATCTGAGGAGACCTCTGCAAGGTGTCACCCCACACAATGTCTTCACACCCTGAACTCACTTACGCCACCAAAGAGCCACCAGCGGAGCTCAGCTGAGCTCGGCCTTTTGTGCTACCAGCTGCTCTGGCCTGCACTACCATATCCAAAACACCACGGGGACATCCTGGTGGCCAGTAACCCCAGGGCCACCAATCTGCTCTCCTTTCCCATGTAATCCCACTGCAGGACCGCAGCTCTGCTGGCACAGTGACACTGAGGGAGTCACCACGCTTGTGGCATGCACCAGGCAGCTAGCGGATTAGGCCGCGTGCTCAGCCATTTTGGCAGAAATCAGCCAGGAGAGGGGTGAGGAAACAGTCCAAAAGAGCAAGGCAACAGAGAACAAGACCCACTACCTTCAATGTCAGAGAATATCCATGCCACAAACACTAGCAACGTGCTCCTTGTGGAAGTCCCAGATTGCAAAAACAATCCCACTACAGAGCAGCTGCCATTTTCATCAGTAACTTTTCCTTCCTCAAAGCTGATGGCGTCAAACCCTGTCATCTGTATCCTAGTTTCACAGTGTGACTCACCTTATTTCAAGCAATCAGATTTGAATACTGAAGGATTTAAATGGTCTTTTATTCCTCGCGGTCTCAGTTTTCAGAAACATCGTCAACAGCCGCTGTGGCGGTCAGTGCTGGCTCATGCCAGGCTCTGCCTCCTGCTTCACCTCATTCTCAAGCACAGTCGGAAGGTTACTTTCTCTAGCACATGGATACACCACTCAATGTGGATCTGTATGTTCGTACTACGGTACTTTCGTTAGTAATCAGCTGGAAGAACTCAATTTTAAAACAGAATTTGTGTGCAAAGCGTGCAACAAGAAATACACCTCACATTTGGTCAGTGTCCTATCTTAGTTATGCTACCATGACTCACACTTAGTATACTTACACACACACACACACACACATATTTATTTATATACACGCTCACACAGTAAGAAAATGCCTAAATCTGACAATTCCTCCTCTTTGAGTGAAGGCTGAGTCTGGCATCACAGGCTCTGAATTTGCTTAAACCTGGGAAACAGGAATGCAACACACTTCAAGTATACGTCGACGGCACAGTGATTACATCGCACATGGAGCCAGACACATGCTGTCTTCAGTGGTCCAGCACCAGCATGTGACTCAAGGAGCCAAAATCCGGGACCTTCACTTTCAGTGTTCGTGTTCACACAACACCCAAGAGAAGGGAGATAGTCTGTACAACAGTAAATGTCCTTCTGTATAAACGCAGTGGTATTTAAAAGTCTGAACCAGTGCATTCCTCTCTTATATTCCTCCTTTATTCTTTGTTGCTGTTATTCTCATACGCATGTGAAAATAAAAGGTAGTGGGGAAGTAATTTTAGTAGAAGAACACAAAGCCTCTCCCCTAAGTCCACAGACCACTAGAAGTGTAAAATTTCCAAAATAGCTCATAGGAATTCTTCAAATACAGGTGTTTTAAATGGGGTTTACATATCACATTTCACATTATTTTCACATAAATCTACCTTATCACTTTGTTTAATCGGACAAATATCAATAACACATAATAAAACAGCATACAATTCACAGGACACAACACATTTTACAAAACTTCTAAAACTCAGCACTGCCGCTTTTGGAAAAATCAAAAACGCCTATTACTTACAGACATGAAATACATTTCACATCGAAATGAACAGCATGATTACAAGGCTTTTTCTTATTTGATGGTAATGTGTTAGAATCCATTCATTTCCAATTAGGTTTCGCAATTTTTCTTCACACCCCTAAAAGGAACTTCTGCTATCTTGGTATTTTCTCTGTGCTTTTTCAGGAAACTCACTGTTATTCAGTAAACACTTTTTGCGGAAAAAAAAAAAACAAACACAACCTTTTGAAAATTTAGCTTGAATCCCTAATTGTAAAACTCGAAGAACTGGCTGATGGTAACGCGCTTAACACAACCATTGCTCAGCTTACAATGACAAACCAAAAAATATTACAGGAGGGAACAAACACGTTAAGCCACGGGTTTGGTTTTCTCTGTTGTTGTTTTTTTTTTTTTTTAAACTAACTCCTTTTCTCACAACTCTGAGAAGTCTCTGACTTACAACGCTTCAGCAGTCGTGTCTGTGGAGACAGACATGGTCACTTTGGCAATCTTAACTGTGCTCTTAATGCAACTCTCGGCAGCCCTGTGCACGTTCCCTGCGTTGTTGGCGTGTTTGTGCTGGCAGTCAGACTCCATGCTGTTATCTAGAGGCTGTGCAGTCCCTTCGCAGGTGGGGAACATGCTCCGGAAGGCATGTCGCAAGTCCTTGCTCCTCAGAGCGTAGATGATGGGATTCACTGTCGAATTCAGCAGACAGAGCATGCTACAGAAGGCAAAGACAGTCTTGATGAGCTTGTTCATTTTCCCAAAGACATCGTACACCATTATGGCGAGGAGAGGGCCCCAGCATATGATTAAAACGACTAGAATAAGGACCAAGGTTTTGGCTAACCTGATGTCCATACGAGTTTGATCAGGCCTAGTGATCTGTACTTTACCATCCTCCGTACTCTGAATGATGATGCTTTTCTGCGTGCCACGCTGAATCATGCGAACAGCGTGGCTGTGCGCCTTCCACAGTATGTACATGTAGGCATAGACAATGAACAGCAAGAGGACGCTGGTGACTCCAATCCAGAACATCAGGTATGTCTCGTCGATGAGAGGGAATATGTCTGAACACACGGAGTTGAGCTTTTTGCAGTTCCAGCCGAGCAGCGGAAGAACAGCTATTACAATGGCAATGGTCCACATCACACAAAACGCTACGACAGCCTTTGGTCGGGTAACAATCCTTTTGTAAGCTAGTGGCCTGTGTATAGATATGTACCGGTCTATTGCCGTGAGGAAAAGGCTACCTACGGAGGCGGTGAAGGAGGCTGTAACTCCACCCAGCTTGAACAAGAAGACGTTAGGGCTGTCCTTCCGGTGGAAAACATGGAAATCAACAAAACTGTAGACAAAAATCACGCTGCCCAGGAGGTCAGCCACGGCCAGACTGCCGATGAAATGGTAGGAGGGTCTACACCGCAGGCTTCGGGAGTGGAGGATGACACACAGGACCAGGAGGTTCTCCAGCACCGTGAAGGTGCCCAGGGTGAGCGACAGCACGGCAATGGCCAGCTGCTGGCTAGGGTTCAGGATCATAAAGCACTCCATATCCATGAAGTTCTCCCCACACTGTATGTTCTCCTCATTATCCTTAAATGTGGACAAGGACTTGTTGTAAAACTCTGTGATATTGATCTGGTCTGAGGGAATAATGCTTAGCAGGGGATCATCTCCTGCAGTCATTTTTTCTTGGAAAGGATCACCCCTGAAGGAGGAGAGGGGGAACTTCTGGGGGTAGTATCCCAGCTTGGATGCCATGTCGCCTTTCATGTCTTCGTACTGGATATCGTTGGAGCCCACGTAAAGGAGATCTGTCGTAATTGTTCGGAAAGTTGTATCTGCGAGGCCATCTAGGATTGACTTCATAACCCCAGTCTTGTTGGTTTCAAAGAGACTTGGGGGAAAGAAAAATACATCTGAGGAAATCCTAGAAGGGGAAAAGATCAAACTTCATTAAGATAAACAGGGAGACAAACTCCACAAACAACTTATTTGAACCGTGTTTAACGAAATCGACCTTTCTCTTGTATTCAGTGCAGGTCTAGCCTTTGCCACCTGTGGGAGTAAGGATGGGCTGAGCATTCAGAAGGAAATTGCCTGGATTTCACTAAAACCCAGTTACGCTAGAGGTGGCACAAAACACTGGAGGTGCAGAGAACTGAGTATTCCATAGGAAAGTTAATTTTCATTTCATATCAAAACATCCTGAGCTGCTCCACCAGAAATATATTCTTCTCTAGATCTGAACTTAGCTTCTGATTGCAAAGTACCTTGCAGACCAATATTCTTTGGGCGTGCTTCATTTACATAATACCAACTGCCACTGCAGGAACAGCATTAAACTGAATAATCACCTTCATTGCTTTTCTTTCAAAAGACACCAAGGGTTTTGAAAACCTGACAGTGCAGAGAGAACAGGGAAGGAGCCATGCACTCAGAGTTTCACAGTCCACACAGTATGCCTGTATATTCACGTTATCCCGTAACAGTAATTTGACATCTACTGAGGTCCTGAGATTATTTTTACAAAGTTTTTAGCAAGGTGTTTCAGCTATAAATGTAGGAACCTGGATATATTTTCAGTACTCAACTCCTGCCTTCTGCCAAGCAAACTAAGGTAACTAGGATGCTTGGACTACAAGGGGGTGGTGGGTGTTTACCCAGCTCCCTCCACACTTCCAGGAAAAATGTGCAGCGCTGCTAAATCAGTGGGTGTAACAGTGACCCGTTCTGCCTGGATCAGAAAACTCCATCAGGACAGTTCACACTTGCTTGGAAAAACATGGTGCAGTTTGGGTTAGGGTGCAGGTCGTGGCTGATGGTTTGAGCAGGACGTAATTCCTGGTCAGGGTACCCCTTGGGAGAGCACGCTCATCGGTGTCTGAGCATCACCTGTGCATCAACATGTAAGACAAGTCTCACAGCTCTTTTTATGCTGTGCTCCTTTATATAACTTTGTCCATGTAACACTCCTTGAATACGCATTGAACATCTGCTTTAGGTCCCCTTCCATTGCCACAGTGGCAGTGAGTGAATGTAAAGAAGAACCAGAATCATTGCTTCAGCATGCTGCAGCTATTCTGCATCTGCTGCGGGACATCTAGATGATCACGTCAGCAGCAGTAACAAAAGCAAACTTCTTCATGCTTTTAGAATGGAGGAGACTGTCTGAGATACCCAAGAAATCCCCATACACAGGCTTGTGCTGACCTAACCTCTTCACCTCATACAACTTGCAGGAAGTGGCCAGAAAGGCTACCAGAGATCAGCTGCCAAAATCCAGAGCACTGATCACCACAGCTCTGGAAGAGGAGACTCGCACCGGAAGTACCTGAGTTCTTCCATAAAAACTGAAAAAGGAAAAGGATTCCTCTCTACAAAAACACCAATACTTAAAAAGAGCAGAGACCATGAGCATTTCCAAATAAGCTGAGACCATTTGGCTGCTGAGATATTTATAGTGTGCTTTCACTTGGTATCTGGACATCTGAGACTTCTCCCATAGTCCATTCATACAAAGTTTTCCATTTGATCCCACAGGCCTGGACACTGAGCATCACAAGAAGAGTATCAGCCTCCACCTCCAGAAGAAACTGCAACACTGGTGCAGCAGGCAAGGGGGGCTACACACAAGCCACGATGCACAGGACAGTCCTACACACAACACAGATACTCACTGTTGCTCAGCAAGTAATAAAATAATTCTTAGACAACCTTAAAATTTAGTAAGGAATTAAATTCTGAGTGCTTGATTAGCGAGGGAGGGAAATGCCATTGAAACACACATTAAAAACAAACTGCAATAATCTAAGACGTAAGGTACTTTTCTTCCAGAAGGTGCCTTACAGCTGTTCCTGGCAGATTTCGCAGGTTTTACGTGTTGCACAAATGACCCTGCTGACAAGTCTGCTTTGGGTGAAATCTGGCAACTCTGAACTTGGTGCTATAACAGCAGTTTAAAACCAGGAGCAAAGAAAGTGTTATTCATTCGAAAACTACAAAAATAAAAACAAAACCCAAGTAGTTCTATAAGCATGTAAAGATGGCTGCGGTACTCGGTTACTCCAGCTTATTTCTGTCAGAAAAAAGACAACCATTTTAATGATTAAAGCCACAGCCTCATGTCGAGAAGATTATGTTTGAGTAAAGCTTCAAAAATTGTATGCAAAGGAGCACTTCTGCCAGCCAGACAAACAAACTGTTCTGAGGTAGCTAGTCCCCGCTGGAGTCATGTTAAGGATATACGTCCTCGTAATAAGGTGCCAGCCGTGCTACAACCCCTACCTCTGTTTGAAATACAAATGAAAGAACAAGAATTCCTGTGTGCTCTTTTAGAGGTGTCAGTGAGTTATGTGACAATATCACTATGCATGCATATGCTATGCTAACAACGTGGTTAATGGGATCAGGAGAGGCAAGTCTTACTCTGAATTTCAATGATGTTTTTTCTCCGTATTTTTACATTGAGATTATTACAGTAATTTCCACCTTATTGTCTCTGCAAAGAGAGTTTTCTTTGAGAGTACTTGGGAGTTCATTAGTGGTGCAGTTTAGGCTTTGGGGGATGCAGCTGACATTAATTTTGTTGTTGTTTGCTACTGGGAATATCATAATTGGAAATTTCTAGCAGTATGTGTGCATGCACCTATTCAAGTAGCAGCTGATTTTTATTAAAGTTGTGGTAAAACAGCCGTTCTCGTGATCTGGATTTGTACTTCACTGGAATTTAGTATATTTTAATTTAGATACTAGATTATCCCAGTACAAACTACAATACTGAAATGTGCTGAAGCGGGGTTTGCCACAGCTGCCCAGTCAAAACAAGGCTGCACTTTTGGCACCAGGGCTACCAACAGCAGCCAGGTCACGTTCTGAGGTGCTGCAGGGACCGACGCAGCCCCAGAAGCTGGTCCCTTTGCTTGGTAAGCTGCGATGGCCAGCAGCACACAAGGCTTGCTGGAGCTCTGCTGTCTCCACGCACAGCTGGGCACTTGGTGGGCATGGCCCACCCCACAGAACTGGTCAGAAGCCACGTGGCCAGTTCCTCCCAGCTGGCTTCCAGTCAACCCAAACCAACAACCCAAGACCCACAGACAGACATTCCTCCTGGGAGCCCTGGGGCTTCTCACAGCTTCCCGGGCAGACAAGGGTCCCTCATGTCAATCCCTCCTCCTTGGAGGGAGGCTCCAGGTGAGGGCTCTGCACTGCAGCCACGGTGCCTCCAGACCGGCACTGGCTGAGGGAAAGCCCTCCTGCCGGGCCAGTAGCCACTCTTCCTGCAGAGGATTTGAGGCCCTGAAGCTCTCAGCTTGCTCCCTTCCCTAAATGAGTGCCACAACTTCGCTCATTTTCAAACGTCTTTAAAAAGCACAGAAACGGTGATTAAAGATGAGTAACAGCCCGCGCTGATGCTGGCACTCAAAATTTTCAGTGTATTTATGTGAGTGCATGCAGCAGCTTACAGTAAGTAATGAATTTTGATGATGGATAATGATTTTTTTTTTTTTTTTTTAAGATAAAAATTCAAGCATCTTTCATCCTTCAGAATAAAACCAGAAAGCCCATTGCTGCACACCATTTTAGGCGATGCCACTTCTCCCACAGACCTGTGGCTGCTGGCTGGCACTGCCAGACTGGCTGTGCAAAGCGACTGCCACTAGATGGAGTGGCTTTTACAAACACATCAGAGAGCTGTCTTCAGACCTGGGTTTCCTTTCATCTAGCCTGTTCTTCCAGCCTGCTTTGCCAGGGTCCAAACATATTATAAACATCAGCCGGGAGCTGAAGGCACTCCCAACTTTGTAAGTCTTCACCCTCAGAGGTAAAGAATTGGTGAAGGCAGGGGCAGATCTTACCACTGCCCTCTGCTGCATGGTGATACATAGCCTAACAAAATGTAGAATACCAAGATCCCTCAGATGAAACCTAAATTAAATAATAGGTAAAAGGCTGGGAACCCACCTCGGACAACAGGGAGAATTATACCCTCCCTGGACTCCTGGCTGGCCACAGGACCAGTTCACAAGGAGAACAAGAAGGTGACTTTCCAAAAAATGCTGTTATCTATCTTTTCCTGCTGTTCTGAGGGACAGGGAGAGCTGGGAAGTTTTAACAGTTATCTAAAGGGCAGAATTTATTATAATTTTCAAAATGGGATGATTGATAGAGCAATTTTAATAGCCTGAATAGAAACAGTGAACATGTGACGTTCTTCCTCAGAAAGTAATTATGAGCAATACAATGATGCTACTGATAACTGCAAAAATGTTGATGTGGAAAGAAAAGAAATCAAAACAAGAAAGGGAAATCCACAACCAAACCTTCCCAGGTTCTATTTTAAAATATTTTTATCTCCATGTTTATACATTTCTTCTGTGATACCCACAGCTAATTAAGAACAGGCTAAAGGACAAGTAGGTATAATTGAAACAGTTCTCAGTGCACAAAGATACCTAAATGCATTCTTCTTGCTCACACATTATAAGGCCTGTAAATCCTACAGCGAAGGGCTGCTATCTCCCAACAGGTCTGCACAGCACCCAGCACACTGGGACTCCAGCCAATGCCGGTCCACAAAATACTGCCACAGGAGAAAGAGCAGTAATTTATACCTCTGTGCAGTCAGCTGAGAACATGTGAAAGAAATGAGATCTACTATAGTAACTGTTAGCCTCCAGGAATTAGAACTGTCCTATAAAATGAGAATTTATACGGCTAATAATTGCCTTATCCCATATGGTGATGTACAATACTGCTTCCAGGACAGAACACGGTTTCTACGCCTTAGCAAAAGAAACACGAGAGCCTGAGAAGTGTCACTAAGTCTCAGCAACACCAGGCAAGAAAAAAAAATGTTGAAGCATATGTGAAAGCCATGTTACCCCTTTCCTATTTATTGTCTTACTACTCCATCTCCAATACTGCCCAACTTCTATGAACAGCAATTATGCTGTCACTCCTAATTCAGGAAAACTTGCATCCACTTCAGAGGGAATTTTCTCTGAGTGAGGAATCAGGACACAGCACAGGAGCTAGGACAGACAGGAGCACATTCGGGATGCTGTCTTCTTACAGAAAGGCACTGCCAGCTCTAGGGTAAGAGCTGCACACAAGTACTGACCCCAACTTGGTTCTCATGTAGCAGGCTGACTGGTATCTCTTGTAAGTTGAATATGCATTAGCCAGAAACCACAGCTACCTGGTTACTTGTGCTCATTTACATGCCGCTGGCACACTAACAGGACGGGGGCTGTTCTAATCTGGGGGCAGATTGTCCCTAAATGACATCCCCCAGCATCCTGCAGCTGACAGTCTGAATGACAAAAGCCAAACCACTTGGGGAGTGTTATCTGGTGGCTGACAATGTTTTTAAAAGAAGTAACAGCCCTTCTGTTGGTGTGTGTGCACCCATCCTAGGACCTGTGGGCACAGAGGAAAGAGGCTGCGTCTCATCTCCCACCCAGCCAGGACACATGCAGCTACCTCAAACCAGGGGGCTGAAGCCCTCCAGAAGCAGGGCTGAAGTCCTGCCCTGTCTGGAATAGAAGGACCTGAACTTTGCTTTGGGGTGACCCAGGCAAGCACAATGCCAACCTCTGCTCTGCTGGCCCTCTCTGAACTGTTTGAGTTGTTCCACCCCGTGCCAGGAGTTACACACCCAGTTACTACACACACTGACTGATACTCCAGCATGCCTGGCAGGTGAGGAGTGTAGCTTGAAGCCCCTTCCCTCATTACGCAAACTGAGGACCCAGAGAAACACCCGAATCACACAGCTGCAAGAAAAACAGCAGGGACAGCTGCCTCGCCTGGCTATGGAAACCCTTCAGAGCTCTGATTTTGCTCAAAAACTGTCAACATGAGAAACAACAGTTTTGGACAAGACAAAGTCTGCCTGTCCTCTGAGGGAAAGGTGAGGACGTAGAGGCTGTCTTAAAAACAGTGAAAACATGGGGTGACAGGGGTTTTTATAACCTTTCACAGTTTACTTCCTATATCCTAACAGTATTTAAAAGCAGGGTTTTGGGAGGCAACAGGGAGGCTTGCTGAAGTATGACAGATGAAATGGAAACGGAGCAAGAGTGACCTGGGACGTGCTGAGAACCACAGGGACCCACTTCTCAATAAAAGAGAAAGAGCAGGTAGCAAGAATCGTTTTGACACATTGCTGTGGCATTTACAGGAAAACAGGTGAGAACTCATTAAGTTGGTCAGTTTTAAACTCTCAATTATTATTACTTTCTTTTTTTTTTTACAAGATTATTTATCCTGGATTTCAATGTTCAAAAAAAACCCCCAAAATTTCTGCATCTTTTCTCACCATTCTCTAACGCCAAAAAGTGCAGACACTGAGTACTGCTGGGCACGATCGACATCGGGCAGAATCAACATAAATGTTAGATGGAGACAGAGAAGCCCAGCAAGGTGCAAAAGAGATGGGGACTGACCGCTCAATTTCCTGGAAATACCTAGAGGAGACAGCAGCTTAGCACACAAGATGTAGCTGTTGAGAGAAAATTCTTGCAAAGAGCAGAGCAAGGCAGAATGGACCCAGATTCCACTGGATGCTAAATGCTAAAGGTCCCCAGAAGAACCTGATGACTAGAGCATGAAACTGGGGAAGAAATACACTTCTTAGCAAAAATAAAGAGCTAACCACTCCAGCAAAACAGCTTCCATGTAACAGCTGGGGCAGAAGAAAAGAATTTGTAGTGTCAGAAAATAATAGTGAAGTTTATTAAAAGAGTACGGATTAGAACCAGAAAGGCAGGAAAAACATTAGGCTCCAGGGAGAAATCTTAATAAACCACACAGAGTACACGACTGCTCTCCTTTTCCCCCACAAGAAACCGTGGCTGAAACAAGTTTTAATCAAAGTCTTTGCTAGATAGCGAAGAGATGCTGAAAGCCTAGGTAATGGAGGTTAAGTGGTCGGTGTGATCGGGACTGCGAAGAGAGGGGAAAGCATGTCTCCAAGCAAGAGGGGAGGAAACCAGGGGAAGGTGAGAGAGGAAGTCAAGCGGAAGGAGCCCCTGGGATGCATATTTCAGGGAAAGAGAAGAATTGCCTTTGTGTTCGGCTTGGGGGAAGCAGATTGGGTGAAGAAAACTCACAAGGGAAAACCTCCCTGCTCTCCTGGGCCAGGGGAACTTCAGAGACACCTCCACAAGCTGAAGGATATAGCCAGTGGGATTTTCAGATCTCACCGGAAGGGAAGAACGGACACGCTGCTCTGCAGGCAACAGCTCACTCTTTTGAAAACCCATTTTTGATCTGTATTCAAAGGGTGAGAGAAGATGCAAAGGGCTCTGGGAAGCCGCCTTATGTCAGGTCACTGAGAAGGACGGTGCCGTACGGACAGACACACGGCACTGAGCTGGGGATGGGCAGCAGAGGCCAGCTGAGCTAGTCTGGGCAGGGACATGGAGAAACACCAAGCTCTTTAGGAAAATGAAGCACAGGATACACACCTCAGAGGTGAAACGGAAGGCAGGATGCTCAAACGTGGCCACTGAACGACCAACACAACGGATAAACACACCGAGAATGAAAAAGGAACAAGGGGTTCACAGACGGTGGCAGAAAGCTAGTGCTGAGAAGGTCAGCAGCACATTGCAAAGCAATGTTCCTTCTACTCCAGTCCTCAGGAGCCTACTTCTCCCGAAAATTGTTATTAGGCCACCAAGCACGGGCAGTGCTCAGACGCTGGGACAGAAAGGCTTTTGGTAATGCGGTGTCCCACACCACCAGCACCAGTAAAGGGCAGAAACATGCACTCCAATTAAAACATGTAAAATGTTCCTTTCTGGAGCTCTCTGGCCTTTCATAAAATTTAAATAAGCTCAGATAACTCTCTTCATAGCTGCATTCAGAATATAATGATATTCAAATATACTGCCTTCACACACACAAACAACTTGTGAAATTATTTGCCAGCATATTAAGCCACTACACCAGATTGCTTGGCAATGGTGTATGTCTTTGAAACATGCACATGCTTTTCTTTTAAAAATAAAAGAGAGAGGGAGAGAAAGGGAGAAGTGAGAAAGAATTACAGTAGCATCTGATATCAAAGTAACCAGAACAATGAAATGCACAAGAGACTCCAGCCAATACTTCACAATATCTGGAGAAATGGTTAAAGATACCGAGGGATAAGTTATGAATTTTTAGTTGTGTGTGTATATATATATGCATAAACGTACAGATAGACATACACAAACACATACACATGCCTAGAGGAACAACTAAGCAAAGTCTCACAAACGCTGCCCTACTGTTTGTCATGCGTAAACTCAAATTCCTGGAGCCAGAGGACAAGCAGACAAGCTCGGAGTGTAGGCACAAAAAATACAGGCAAGATAACTGCTGCATATCATTCTGAATTCCCCATCCACAGCCTTCCTGGGGAAAACCAACAATCTAAAATTAGCACATCTACCACTGAGATCCTGTAAAAATTATTTGGCGAGGATATGCATGTATGTGTATCTACACACACACTCCAAACCTACTGCACATAATTTTCCGGGCACAGGCATAGACTGGAATCCAGCACTGCACTGTGGTAAACAGAGGCAGCAATGGGTAAAAATAATGAATTCTCAGAGCAATAAGCACATTTCACATGCTTGCCAGAAAGGGAAGATAGTAAGACCCAAAACCCCCTAAGCACAAACTCTGAAAGCTTTCCTAAAATGCAGATATGAAAATGATTCCAGCGAGGGCTGAAATGGAATTTACAGTAGTCCCTAACAAACTGCTGCTGCTCAGTACTTTGTAGTGAGTAAGCACGCCTTCCCTAAGAAGAATATACAACTGCCATAAGAAAAGGCTAACACAGGATGAGGTAAAATTCAATGCCATCCAGCCTTGATCCACACAAACAAGACCACATCTGAGGCGCAAGAAGCGGCCGGTTTCACCTGCGGTCCAGCTCAAGCATAATGAATGACATCTTATTAGCTGACACAGGAGTGAGATGTCTGATTTATCTGAAATCTGGATGTGGGCAGCTCGATCAAAAAAGGATGCTCTCACTGAAGGGAGGCAGAACCGAGCTCAGTGCGTGCATAAACATAATGCCCTGTATGAGGTACAAATGTGGTCCAACCTTACGGTGCAAACCAAACCACTTTCCATGGGTAACAATGCACCTTCAGAACAAAAAAAAAAAAAAAAAAAAGNGTAATTGATTTCTAAGTCATTATGACCATTTCAAAAGGACAGGTCATTGCTGGTTTTGGTGGTCATTAACAAAGCCACACACTTTTGCCGAACCCAAGTTCTGGGGGCATTCTTATCCCACCAACAGCAATTAGATGTGCACTTTCTGCAGCAGCACAGCGTCAGTCTAGAAATGGAGACATGAAGAGCAATACTGAGAAGACAGGTTGTCACATTCTTAACTTTGCATTAATAACAAATGCTGCTGCTGTCGATTCTGGCACATTTGCAAGCTTGCTTTTAAGTACAAGGGGCTGGCATGCATTTCCACTATACATAGGAAAACAAGAGCAGCCTTGTTATGATTAAAAGGGTCTATTTCCCTCTGCCTTCTGTCTTCTCTGTCCATCTGCACAGCTGCTTTGAACTTGGCCAAATCCCAGTGTTAGGGTCGCTTTCAGTACACGTTTTAAATCAGCAGCAGACTGTGCGAATTTGCTGCTGCCGAGGAGAAAAATCTCCAAATTCTCACTTAAATGGTTGATGAGTGGTTTTGGAGAACATTCATCACTGCAGATAGCCTAACCCATTTGGGAAATTGCAGCAAAATGTAGCTACAACCGTTTACTGTTTCATGAGAATGAGATAGACACTACAGACATCTGCAAAGAAATGAAGAGATGTCAACTGTTGGCAAAATGAATTCTGCAGATGCCTCGACAGCCAACTGCACAACTGGAGAGAGGTCACAAAGTTTGCATGTGAGAAGCCAAGGCAATTCCCCTGAAAAAGCGTACAAGTAGAGAAGTCAGGCGAGTGGAAGACAGTTCATGAAACAGACCTGTGGAGCTGGGAATGGTGATCTGTTTGCAAAATTCTGGGGCAATGCTAAGCAAACACATGGGTTTTAGGTTCTCCCTTGCCTTTTAGTCTCTTCACATACCTCTAAGAGAAAGCAAAGCCACCCGAGCTCTCTCTCTCTAGTGTGTAACATGAAATTCTCATCAGAATCACAGTTTGCAAGTGTTTGGGGAGGGCCACGTTCAAGGATGGAAGTCAGGAATGACTGGAAAAAAAAAGTTACTCCATTTCTAAACTTCTGTTGTCCGATCACAAACCGGCGAACGCAGACACAGAAAAAAAGACTTGCGCTGGCCAAGATGTGCCATACCTTCAGCAGAGCATGAAAGCTCTTAATGGTGTCTTTTATGCAACTGAGCTAACATAATTCACCAAAGAACAACAGCCAGGATCAAAGTGCCCGCCTGCTCATCCTCACAAGGCTAAAGCCCGCTCCTTCTTTCACCTGGAGTTTTGGAGGTATTTTTATTTTATTGCTGTGGCTTTAGGTGTTACTGAATGGTTGATGAGATAAATTCATAGCAAATAATTGATTTCTTTACCTTGCCAACTTTTTTTTCTCCTTGGCAATAGATGCCTGCTGTCTCAGTCCAACAATTACAGCTTTTATCAGTTCTGTTTTAAAATGCTTTTATTCAGATGGCTGTGCCTCTCATTCCAAAGACCAGTGGATTATAGAGCAAAGATGTTCCCGGTTGCTACCTCACTAATTTTAACCTCAAGCAAATCAGAAATTACACATTCATCTCCTAAACTGTTTAAAGACATTACACTCATTTCTTTTGCAGTTGATTTAATAAACTCTGTCTGCATAATAAATATTCCTACTACAATCACGTTTTTTTTCCTTTCCTGAGAAAACCTGCGCTAGCACTTGATACGAGGTGTAATCTGAGTAGAATTAATTAAGTACTCCCAAGTAATTTTTTCAGTGTTGCATATTTTGTTGTTAAATGCTGTATTACACAGCACCCTGATCCTTCCCGTGATCTCCATACGTGTGAGCAGCAATGCCACCCCCAGCAGGGAATGCCATATTCCTCTAAGAAAAGATGAACAATAACAATGAAAACAAGATGACATGTATAAGGAAAAAGGAACACTACCACACCTTTAACAGGTTAAAAAAGCAACACTATGTTTTTAAAAAAAAAAAAAAAACTTGCAGATACTCAAGTATTTTGCTATCTGGCTCTGTTATATATCTCCCATTTTCCCCTGAAAGAAGAAGACATACGCCAAAACTGTTAATATGATCATTTACTGGCATGCAGAAAACAGCACTCACGATAATTTTAGCAAAAAGAAAAAACTCTGGACTTTATCATCTGACACCATTTTACTTAATCAAACTGAAATCACGGCAACGAGCTCTCTCCTTCCAGTGCTCGGTACATACCTCATCCAGGGGTGTTCTCAATGGAGATGTGCAGATGTCTTTGGAACAAAAAGATGCCCATTTAACAGAAACCCGCTCGGTTACTCAGAATTATTTCGGACCGTCTGACGGCTTCACATGACAAACACCGCGTGAAGTTTAAAGCGGACCCTCCCTTTCTGCCGCTTCCCCCCAGACCTCCAAATTTCAGGCAAAAATCAAAGAAAACCTAAAAACCCCAGTGGGGTATTCTGAAGGCGCTGGATGCCCGAGTGACATCCTTCAGCCGAGCAGCTCTGCCCACAAAATCACGAGCCGCCTGCTATCCCGGCTACACCCTCAGCTGGAGTTCGGGGCGGAGAAGCGCACGGGGAGCGGGGCTCACCCAGACGGCTGGGCTGGGACGAGAAGCGCCGGCGGTCAGACAGAGCGGCTCCCGCGGGAGCTCGCAGCCTGCCGGGTCGCAGCCGCACCTCCGCCGGCACCTCGGCACCCCGGCC
>VXAV01001314.1:128355-220454 GCA_013399715.1 Alectura lathami
TCCGAGGTGGGAGCCGGGCGTCCCCTGGGGACGCGCCTTCCGCCGGCCTGGCGGTGCCTTCGAGGCCTGGGGAGAGCGGGGCGGCCCCGGAGGCTTGGAGGCGGCTGCGCGCAGGGGTGGGGTGGGCTTGAGGTGGCCTGGGCTGCACTGCGTGTGGTGGGTGCGCTCCCTCCCTTCGACCGTGACTGCCTTTGCAAGGTGTCCCTCAAGACCGAGCACCGTCTCTCCGTGTGTCACACGTGCTGTTTCCCGGCACAGAGTTCTGTGGGCATTTATCTCCCTTTTCCCCATTGGCCTAGAGGCCAGCGGTCGTGGTCGTGCGTTTGGTATCCCTGTGCTGACACAACAGCCATCATGGCGGCAGCCAAAAGTACCCACAGGAGTCCCTCATCCGATGGCTGGGGTGGCTCTGAGGCTGGGCTTGATTCAAATGCCTGTTCTTGAAGAGTATAATATCCAGCTGGCTTTGCTCAGTGAGCTTCTCCCTCTGCGGTGTCATAAATATGTATTTGTCTTCACATATATTAATACAGAAACGCGATAAATATTTATCATCTGACATAGTGTCTAAAGACATTAACTGGTCCATCTACCACATCTACCGGCTCTGTGTCCCCCACTGCTCAGTGAAGACAGCACACAGGGGGAGCTGTGCTCTCCCCAAGCAAGGATCAGGGATGCTGGCTGGGTTGGTGGTGTTTTGGGGTGCCCAGCCCGAGAGGTAGGTGCCCCCTCTCTGAACGTGATCGCTCCAGGAGGTTCCTCCAAACAGACCACAGGGCCGGAGGCACTCAGCACCTCAAGGCTCTGGGGAAGCAAGCCAAGGAGTGTGGACCCATTGCTGAGTTGTTCCTCATGCCTGGTCCCATTTCAACTGCTCCGTCATAATTACTGCCTACATTTCTCTCCGCCTCTGGCTCTTCCTGATGGTAATCGTTAAATTAACAAGAAAGGAAATTTTTTTCAAGCAGCATTCCTGTGAGAAAAGTGGAAAAGAAAAAAGACTAACTCATTTGTGCCTTACTCAAGCTTCTGATATTAGTCTGCTTGGTAATAAAAAAGTGCTGGTGTGTAAAAGGAACTTTATTTAACACTGCAGTAAAAGCAGAGCAGATTTTTCTTTGCCTTTACCTTTCAGAAGGTACTGACTTCTCCTCCTCAGAGGACTAAGGGTTTTCATGTGATTCTCTTTCTTTGAAAGAGACTGGCATTTTTGCCTTTGCTGTGAACCTACTGGGTTAAGCTTCTCCTCCACATCCGCAGAGGGAGGGACACGGCTCTTTGGCACAGGCAAGTCACGTCCAGTACATGTCACTGGAAAGAAATCAGCCCACGGAGCGAATTTCGGGGCCTGCATTCCTTCCTGCTCATCCCGCCTCCACCTTCAGGCCTTGCTGGAAGCTCGCTATCCTGAACTGGGATTTAATCCAGCCTCAGGGCATTCCTTCCTGTCACTTCTAAACTCAGATGGTAGAGAGGGAAATTGCAGTGCCGAAAAATGCAGCCATGCCTACACACTAAGATTTTTTCCCCTAAAATCCCCCACAGTTGCTACTGCCAGTTCAGCCCACGGGCTCAGCCATGGCATGGGAGGCAGGATGTGTCAAGATGCAGCCGGGGGTGACTCAAGCACCAGGCTCCCAACCTTCTTGGGGCATGCTCTGCCCCTTCGTGCCATGCGCTCATCCAGGATCTGCTTTTAACACAGCGGTTTGGCAAAGGGAAAGTTGATGTGATCCTGTGACACCTGTTCCTGGTGGAGCTGGTTGGAAAGCCTCGGAAGGAACAGCTTTGCGCTGGAAAATGCAGCCCTGTCAAAATCAAATCGCTCTGCAAACTCGTGTCGGTTTCACTGAAAATGTCATTTAAAAAAGAGTAAGTGGTGGAGGGATGTTCCAACAGTGTGGGAACATCTCGTTTTGACATTTCCAAGCTAAATGTTTCAATTTCTTCTTTCAAAATGAGTTTTGGTTTCAAAATATTTCATTTTATATTATATATTATGAAATAATACAAAATCTGAAAACTTGAATTGCATGTTTCTGTTGAGCTGTAATTAATTTTCTCCGTGCCTTTTTTTTTTTTTTGTGGTAGAAAATACTGCTATTCTGATTTGGAGCAAAAATTTAAATCCCAAACACCTACGAAAAGTAGAGTATCCAAATTTTGTGGGGCTCCCAGCCACATGATGGAGTTCCAGAACATGTTAATGGCCAACTAAAGTGATTATGAAAGAATTTAAGCCTTGTTACTAGCAGGAGGAAAACCCTTCAGTAACCGTGATGAGGGCTGAGGAAAGAGATGGGGGTGGACATGGACCCTAAGAGCAGCCGTTCTTCAATTTCTCTTGGTTGCTCCCAGTCAGCGTATGTCCAGGCAGAGCATCGGTCAGGTGCCTGCTGGCTGCCCCCAGTGCTATTGCAACTGTGACTTTCTTCACCTCTTGTTTCAGGAGGAGGAGGAACGAGGGTAACGCATGAGATAACCCCGCTGCTCCTGTGCTCTTCCTCAACCACACTTCACCAATTCTTGCTCTACCAGCAAGACTTTTTTTTTTTTTTTTTTTCCCAAGTACTCATATTTCGTATTTTTATGAAAAATAGGTGTTGTCCTTCTCCTTATGAATGTTGTAGGCCAACCATGAAGCATTTTATTTGTCTGTTTACATTGATCAGATGTGCCTGAAGAGTGAGCTTGTTGATTTACGAAGCAAAAATCCTTACAATGGTCTGTTGAGGTGATCCAGTTGAGGTGGTCTCATAAAGATCACCTGCATCCTGGTTTTGTAGACCCTGGAGTTCCATGGCTGCTTCTAAGACATTCCCATCTCTTCTTGTTAAGTGTGTTTCCTGCTGCTGCCTCCTATTATAAGCTGGGAGTTTTTTTTCCCTTTCATCCCTTCATCCATGGGTATATTCAAAGATTACAAGAGAAATAAATGATCTCCCAAGGGGCATTTGGAAGTATGTTGTCTTCTAACACTCATTCTGTGTCCTGCTCACAGACAAATGCTTTTTCCCAAGGTGTATGTGGCAATTTCTTAACTCATTTTGAAATGAGAGAGAAGATTTGCTCTTCTGTCCAGTTCCTAATTTAGAAGACTGACTGTGTGTCCCAAAGCCTTGTCATTATTTGTCTGGCTTAGGAGACTTTGCTGCTAGGAAAGCACTGAGAATGAAGGCTGTACACAAGCCCCTCCACAGTTTCACAGCCGTAAAATCTCTGGAAAAGGTTGAAGAGGGTCTCCAGCAGTTCTGCTTGTGCTTATCTTGAGGGCCATGATAGAAATTCCTCTCTGCAAGGCAGAGAAAAGGTTGCAGAACAAGACCTTAAACGCTGAGCATTTCCTGCTCTACCCTCCTCTTCCTAACCCACAGAGCAGGGAGTCTGAGAACCCCGAATGATCAGGCACTCCTCTAGCAGATGGAGGAAGTGTCTCAAGGGAAAATGATTTTTCAGCTTTTCCACATTTCGCTCTGCAAGCTATCAAACAAACAAGGTTACGTTGGGACCCAAAAATTGATTTGTCTGTTCCCTTTTTCAGCAGTGTTGAACACCCACAGCTTTCAGTGGCTTCAGCAATAGCTCCGGGAGCTCAGCTGCTCCGAGAGTCCTGCTGTTCGTCTTCCTGTGCTGATGCTCCCCATCTGTAAACTGAGGATAACAGTATCTCGCTGCTTTCACCACTGTCAGGCTTTTCTATTGAAATGATTCGTTCATCAGGGCGGGAGCTGTCTCTTAGTGGTAGTTTGTGAGCATCTATTAAAGCCACAGTCCTTGGCTATGACCTGCAGGCACTACTGCGCTGCAAATAATAGCAATAAAAACCCCATCAGAAATGTTACTGTCCAGGAGTAGCTTTGCTGCCATCAAGTAAATAATGAAAAAAAAAAAAACAACAAACACCCAGAGAATGACAGAATTTATGGAAGTGAGTGGGTTACCCAGGGGTTTTGCTAATTGTCCAGCTCCATGTGCAGTCAGGTGTTGGTCTCTTGTGCAAGGTCGAGCTGACAGCGGGCGGTCACTGCTCATGTCACAGGCGAGGCTTGGCAGTGTCCCTGCTCGGGGCTGTACCCACTGCACGCTTCAGCCTGTTGCTCAGCTGGCCCTGCCCCTTCCTCAAATCTGACCTTGACTTTTTGACTCAGCCAGCTGGTGAGAATGGGAAATGTGCTGCTGCTTTTTGTGATGCAGATATCTACCAGCTAGGAACAGACCAAAACCACCAGCTCCACTCACCCAGGAAAATGAACAGCTATCGTATGGAAATGACTTTGTGTCACTACTGCCCCGAACCATCTTAAAACCAGTGATGCAGGCATACAAGTCTCTCTGTCCCATCATAAACTGTCCCCTGAAGCTATCCAGTTCCCCAAATACTATTCTCTTCCACTTCTTGCTTTGTCCTTTTAGTTCGGAGTTGAGCAATGATAAACCAATTTAGCCACTGTGCTATATAATTTAGGTTATGAACTCAATGAGTTAGGAGGATGAGAGAGATGTAACACAGTTAAGAATGCGTATGTTTTAGTAAAAAAAAAAAAAAATCTCAGCCTATTACTGGCAGGATGTTAATAGCCGTACCAAACAGAATGCATCTGAGCTCAATCTACTGCCGTATTGATTTCTGGTTGTGTTTTGCCTATTGTGTTGAGGGTGGCACTGCAGGTTACTAACAAGGCTTTTCCCTTTGCTCTGATGACAGTGACACTGTGCTGTGTCACGTTCCTTCCACCAGCTGCTGACAAAGATGACAGAAGGCAGAAGAGCCAGAAGACTGGTGAGAAACCTCTGCTTATTTTAAAGGAGGCTTGCTCAGATCCAGGGCGGGGAGTTGCTCATCTGACATCTGTTGCCTGCCACACACCTGCAGATGCTTGGGGAAGGACCCTTAGAAATGGTCCTGCACTGCCCCTCTGATGCTCAAGCCTTGGCTCCAGCAGGCTGGAGGGTGGTTGCTGTGCTCAGTGTGAGGCCGTGACGTGGTGATTGCGGCCAGAGCAGCACTGTGTGGTTTTGGTGACCCTAACAGGCTCTGTGCTGCAAACCACCCACCGCTGTGTGCTCTGCTCAGGACAGCTCTCTCCTCATCACTACTCTCCGAAGCACATGGCAGCAATCTTGTGAGCTTAGGGATCCCGTTTTGGGAGTCTCTTTTTGTGCAGAGACTGAATCTCCAGCTGCAGCTCTAGGTGAGCTGCTCCACTATCGATGCATGCAGCCCCGAGTGCCTGCTGCAGCATTTGTGCCCATTCCTTAGGAGCTAAAAGCTGGCTAAGGCACATCAACTTCTTTTCTCTCCACCATCTGAAAACTACAAAATGCTGGTCTAGGTGGAAAAAGGGGGTTGCCAGGGAGTGTTACTCCTCATACCGTGTTAGAGAGGATGGGCCCCTTTGACCTTGAGGATGCTGCCTTTGAACCTTATTTTTTATGTTTTTCTGACACAAAGGAAATCACTGCTGCTCTTAAATGATCTTTCAATGCAGAGAAACCACCCTCATTAGTTTTTTTTTCCCACCTTCTCACCTTCTTTCATTAAACTGTACTCTTTGCAGTCCCAGCTGAACAGCAGGGAACATTATGAGCTGACTGAAAAGCGTTTTCCTTTGTTAACATGTTTTTCCATCATCAAGCAATAGAACAGTAATGAGGACGCAGATCATCTTTTCATTATAAATATGCATAGCAAAGTACAAAAAGAAAAAAGTGGGTCCCCAAAATAAATAAATAAATAAGATAGCTGTGTGGTGAAGGGAAGAAATAGAGCAAAACAAGATGATGAAGCTTTTCCCTGATGCTCTACCTTTGCTAGTGTACAGAGGCATCAAAGTCAGGAAAGTCTCCAAGAGGTGCTGGGTGCTCTGAATGTTGCATTTAATGGAAGTAGGCACAGGATTGTATCTGTAACTTTTATGCAATGCAAATCAGTATCATTCATCAGTATGGCAAAAGGAACCAACAAATAAACAAACAAAACCCAACTGAAAACACAGCCTAAGATGACTCTAAAATAGATTGGTTCTTTCATGGAAATATACAGATTTGTTTTCTCTCTTGACTTTTGTTCACATTTTCCTTGTTCCTGCTAGAGATGAAAACAACCCATCCTGTCAGCTTTTAAATAGGGATGGTATATACCAGTCTGTGTAGCATCCACGTTCAGTTCCAGAAAAAAAAAAAANGAGTCTGGATGAGGGCTGCACATTTTCTAGCTCAGGTTCCCTACACTAAGGAGCTGTGTGGAGGAGGCACTGCTCCTGTGTACGTGTTTGTACGGTGTTTAATGAGGAGAGGGTGTTGTTGGAGGCTGGGGGAAAGAGCTCAGTTGCTCCTGTAACCATAAAGCCCAGCTAGGATAAGGATTCACAGCACACTCTGCTGGAGCCGTGCTCCTGGGAAACCCGGGGTGCGCATGCTTAAGGCTCTCTGCACCCTGCACCCCCCAGGCTGGGTGTCCCAGCAGTTTGCTGGCAGAGGGAGGCACAGTGAGCCTGGGCGAGCTGCTTCCCCTGCTCGTCAGCAGAAACATGCAGTGATTCTGAAGGAGTAAGAAACACAAACTTCCCTCTCTTCTTTTGTGTCAGGCTGTGCCACAGTCCGGTCCTCAACGGACAGCCTGGCTACTTCTTTCACCTCTGCCAGCTTCTCTATGCCTTTTTCCACTGTTGCTACAATTATTGTGGCTACATTTGCTCATATGGTCAAAGCCTGCCAATGCTATCCATCCCTTCCCCCCTGCAAATTATTCATTATAGTGTCACTAGCCTCAGCATAACATGCTCATTTGCGTGCTTGTTTTCATTTAATAAAACCCTTTGGTCACAGAAGCACTGTCAGCCCAGGTTTTATTATTTGAGAATATTCATCCTAAATCTTGTGGCCCCTGTGTGACCGAGAGGTCACCTGGCATTTTCAGCTCTGCAAAGTAGGGCTGGGAGGAGGTTTGCAAACTTCAGGTTCAAACACCAGACCCCAAATAGCAAGGCTCAAGCCCACTCCTCCTCTTCTCTGCTACAGCAAGGAGGGACTGCCTGCCACCAGCTGATCACTTCCTAGCCCCACACCATCTCTGGTTCCACTGGAATATAAATCCACCGTAATGGCAGTGAGGTTCTGGACACAGATCAGCCTGAGAGCTGCCCATGCAGCTCACCTGGCAGCATGAAATACTGGCTAAGAAAGGGAACAGGACAAGCAGATGGTGGGGCAGGGGTTCTCCAGAGGAAGCCCCACTGTGGTTGTTTTGGCACCACTCCATCTTGAAGCCCTGGTGTGAATAGTTAGATTTTCTCACATCATTTTGTGGTTGGGAAGGGATTTTTGGCTTCCAGAATCAATTCACTTTATGAAGAAAATGCAAAAAAATTGATGGCCAGAAAATGTGTTTTCTCTGAAGTAAAATCAACAAGGATCTTTGGAAGCATCCTTCCTGGTAGGCTAAAGAAAGCTGGCTTCTGAGCTCCAGCCTGGGGAGCAGATCCAGTAACAAAATATGGTCTTTTCATATCTACTTGCTTACAATATTTAGATCCGCAGCTCGTTTTACAGAATATTAAAAATCAGCGGGATCATTTAAGGACTAGAATATGGACTAGATTATTTTATTACCCATTTTTCACTGCCCCTTTGCTATTTCAGTAGTCCGAGCTTAGCGTCTCTTCATCTGTACTGGCTCTGGCTCAAAGGGTTGTGTAACCCTCTGAGTCAATAGCTGAGCTTTTAGCACCAGCACCAGGAGCCATCTTGGACAAATGGAATCCAGGATAAATTCTTCAATTTTCCCCCATCAGCCGTTTATAAAAGCTACTTTTATTAAAACCTTGGGTATTTCTCCTGCTGCAGCTGGGAGACCATATGAGCAGCATCTTGTATTAAACCATAGAAGAAAGAAGCAGAAGGGTTTTATTTACTTCACTCTTGGATTTCCTTTGTTTCTGCAATTCTTTTTTTCTTCAGAGTGACCAAGAATACTGAAATGCAGCAGAAAAGCCCTGACAATATGCTGCAGCATCGGAATTTCTCCGTTCAGAGGGTATTTTTAGATGAAAAGGTGCAAGACGCCTTTAGCCCGTTTGCCAGGAAATTGTTGTCTGCTTAATTCTTTTTAAGAACAACACAGAGAAACCATCTATTTTGTACCATTATCTTATTTAGGAGGCCAGCCTGCTGGACCACGCTTGTCTATTGTATCGAGTAAGGAATGAAATAGTATGGTGAGGTGTAGTGTTCTGTTGCCACAAACTAGGGATGTCTCCTCTCATTAAAAGTGGTGCATTTGTGGTTAAGCTATTCAAGACAGAAGAGTGACAAAAGACATAAAGCTCTGCCTTGTACGTGCATTGTCTAAAATGTGAAAGTCTTAGCCTGCATATTTGCTCAAGTAAGTTTCCTGCTGGATTCAATGGAATAGAAGTGACCTTAATAGAGGAGTTTCTATAGCAAGGATCACAGAATCAAATTCTGTTGTGCCTGATTTTTGTCCTTTATGCAAGTCTGAGTAACCTGTGCCTCCCTCTTGCTTTGTACTTTCCCCCCAACACACACACCTTCACCCCTTTGCAGTGGGTATTACTATGGAAACAATTGTGTCCTCGCTATTGTTAAGGGCAGCTGAGTGACATCCAGAAATCCCATATACCCGCAGAAAATTGTAATAGTAAATCATCTGACTGGCTATTCTTAGCCATTTTTTTTCTCGGTAAGAGAAGAGTGATTATATATAAAGGGAGATTTTATGGAGGATGGAGGAGCTTTTTTTTTTTTTATGTTCCTGGAAATTTATGACTGCTCGACGGAAGCACAAGAGTAAAGGTAAAAAACCCAGAGCATTTCATGAGCAGCAGAACTAATGAAGCCTGGTTCCCTACGGGTTTGGAGGCCATGGTTGGATTCTCTAGTGACTAATACAGCGCTGGCTGTCTGATCACATCTCTTCTGTTAGCTGGGGCATTCAGAGAGCCTCTGTGCCATGCGGTCCTCAAATGCCCAACAACAGTTGGGTTCAGATTGCAGCTTTTTGTCAAGGAGGATACTGACAGCGTCTGTCTCATCTACCCACACACCAGTTTTCAATGAACTTGTAGAAATCTGACATCAGATCTCTATACTTCCGTCAGAGTTGGTTGAAACAAACTATGAAGTCTGAGAATTATTAATGGGGAACAGACAGACATAAACACGTTGGATGGGTGGTCTTGTGTGCCTCTTTTTCTTGGAAAATCTTGCCTGAATGCTGCTTCCTTATAAGAATGTTTCTGTACCCCAGTTCTTCATGCCTCCTCCAATTTGTAAGAGGTGGTATTAGGACTTTTCAGTCTCATCAAAAATTATTTAAAAAAGCAAAGTTACAGCAAGGGCAATTGACATTAAATATTAGGATTTTTTTTCACAGTGATGGTGATGAAGCTCTGAATCAGGCTGCCCAGAGAGCTCATGGAGTCTCTGTCCTTGGAGATATTCAGACATCTTCTGGGGAAAGCCCTCAGCTACCTGCTGTGACTTCAGAGCTGGATCTTACTTCAAATGTGATTCTGCTTTGAGTGGAGACTGGGCCAGATGACCTCCAAGGATCTCTTCTGATCTGGATTTTCATAGAATGCCTTGGGTTGGAACGGACCTTAAAGATCGTCTAGTTCCAGCCCCCATTGTGTTTCTGTGATTCAGTGCGATTTGTTACTTCAGATTTCTTTTTCTGCAGCACTCCGTTACCCAGGAAGAAACATAGTGATCAAGGTCAGGTTCTTCGGGAGGATGTTGTTCTGATAAACAATGCATGCACACTGGAGTGAACTAACCCTCCATGTGAAAGTTCAGACTTTTGCTGAGACATAGTACGGCTTTTGTGTTGAGTCCTCAGTATTTTCTTTTTCAGTTCATTTTAGCTGTGTGTAAAGTCACTGTGAAATTTCCTGTTATGTAAAAAGGTCCTCCAGCTTTTGCCACCTCTCTCTCTGATAAACTGGAGAATGCCATGGAGGTGTCAAGACCCCTGGAGTCAGTGTCTCTTGCAGACAACAGATGCCTTGTAAAATCACTACTTTTCCTACAAAATTTTGGATAGTATGCTCTGGAAGACTTGGCTGAAGTGGAAGGGAAAAAAAGGGAAGTAGTATTTTTGTGAAACAGAACATTTTATTGTGTGATTTAGTATGTCCCAAGAGCACTCAATCTGTCCGTTGAGCTGGCAATGTTTTAGAAGTAGATGATAGTCTCTACAGATCTGAAGACTCCAAATGTTCCAGAGCTCTGTATTGAGAATACAGCAGCGCATAAACATCGTATTTATACATATATACAAAAACACAAGTGTATTTTTTTCTTGCTCTGTTTTCCTTATGTGTGGTGAGAAATGGTGAAATTGTACATCAGTAACGATCCACATGGCCGTAATAAAACATGTCCAGTATAACACAAACCTAAATTCTTCCTGCAGTGCCACCTTCTGCGGCAGCAAATCCAACTCCTGCAGCAGAGCTACTGGAATCACTGGGTGCTTTACGATTCGTTGCTTACTTCGGAGTCTGTGGCAGGGTTCGAAAAGCACGCTGGAAAGCAACAGCCCTGGCAACAGCGAGCTGAGGAGCTCTGCCCAAGGACAACAGGTGGGTGCCACAAACAGCCAGAGGCAGAGCAAGGTATCAATGGGGCAATTATAAGCAGCGTGACGAGCAGCTGTCACAGCGCACCAGCTGCCTTGCCACAGACAGCTCGCATTTGCAAGAGGGAAGAAGGAAAATAAGCCACCAACCAGTGACCCTCCCCCCGACCTGCTCTGACAAAGCCGTGTCTAATTGGAGCTGCTGCATCGTTGTTTTTGGGTTGCTCATGTCCTTTTTCACCCCTGCCCGCTTCCTGGTGGATGTTGTACCCTCATTTGTCTGTTGTCCCTTGTGTTTGTGGCATGAAGGGCATGAAGCAAAACGTTCCTGACCTCATCAGGAAGGAAGGGGAGATTTTAGATACTGGGATATGTGTGACATGTTAAGGGCAGGAACAGGGGAATCGTTTTTTTCTATATCACATCCTGGCAATTTTTGGAGAGTTGTACCATTCTTGGAAGTTTGGCAGCACGGCTGTTGTGAGTGGAGCTGCTAAGATTACAGGTTGGGAGTGAGAAGTCGCTGTGGTCTGGTCCCTCAGCACAAGCCTTTATCCATCCCCCGAGGTCATCATAGCAGCAAGCATGCTGACCAGGATGCTGTGCTGCATACTTACATACTGGGAGTGGCAGCCAGCTCTACGTTAAGACACCTGAACATAAGTGTCTACTTGTAGGTGTCAGCAGGCAAGGTCTCCAAGCTCCATGGCAGTTTGTGAAGACCTGGTCGATGGAGTCGGTCCTGGTGAGTGATTCAGGTGACTACTGGACATACCTAAATGCAGAGCTCAGGTGCAATCCAGTCCTTCTCTTGCCTACAGCTGTGTGCAGGCACTACAAACGCACCTGGTTTGGGAAAGTCAGTAAGGCTTTAGGTTTCTAATTTGGAGCTAATCAAATTACCCTGCAAACTCCACTGATTGCCCAGACTAGCTCTTTACTGACTTATCTTGGGGGCTTGGACAGCTGCAGTTAACACCTAAACACCCGCACAAACATGCCAAAATTTTGGTGCCTTAATCTAGAGCTGATTCCATGTTGGATTCTCTTGCAGTGAGATTCTAGAAAACAACAGACACTTTTAATAAAAGTCTTAGCATTTACTGCAAGGACACAGCAGTTAGTTGAGGAGCAACTTAAATTAGCACATGCAGAGCTCTGTGCCACTGCAGTAAAACAGCTTCCAATACCTGCACTAATTAATTTAAAGCTCACTGGTATGCTTGTGCTGCATTGCTGTCTGTAATGGAAGCACACCTGCAGACTGCTGGTCCTTAGGCCAATGCTGCTATTAAACCATCTTCTCCAGGATCATGAGGTCACTGCACTTTGTGAAAAGCGAAGATTAACTTGGTGATGTAACTGTACATTTTTTAGTTGGTACCCAAGCCATCAGTCATGTAAGTCAGGATTCAAAACAAAATGTCCTACATTTTTGCTGCAGTTTCTTTTGGGGAGATGAGCCATCTGCATCCCACGGCTTGGAATAGTCGTGAAGAAAAATAAAGTGCTAAATTATTAATGGTAGCAATCACTTGACCAGCACTGCTGCTAGCATGGAAAGTGTCCCTAACCAGAGGCTGATACCAGCTTTAGGATTGGCTTCAAGCTTAAACTAGCTTCAAAAGGAAAGGAGATGGGCATTTGATGGTTCTTTGGCAGGGGGTGAAGTTTGTTAGGTGGTTTAAATTCAGCACTGAAGAGTCTTGGAGGAAGGCAGAAACCTTGGTCTGGTATGCTGTGCTTTTTAATAAGACGCATGGTCCTCTAGCTTTCTGTTACATCAGAAATAAAGCAGCAAGTCCTTCAAAGCTGCCTGAGATAACAGAGGACAAAGCTGGCCCTGACAAGGAGTGTGGTATTAGGGTGCCCCTGCCAAGACTTGCCCCGGACTCAAAGCAATACGGCATTGCGGTGCTACTTTTTGGTTTTGACCCCAGCTAGTGCCTTTGCTGTGCAGGAGGAGCTTCTTCGGGCACGTTCACCGTTACTTTTCAAGGAGTCTCTGTTGTGGGCTCCCAAGTAGACATGGCCAAAACTCTTACATGTGAATAATAATTCGTATGTGGAACACATACTGAACAGCAGCGACATGTTTTCTTGATGTATCGCTAGGTCTATACCAAATAGAATCACACCGAGTGAATGTGGATTCGGAAGAGGAAGGAATAGTGATTGCAGGCTATAAGGGCGTTTGCAAATGACTTGCAAATGTCAGCCAGGCTTTATTTGCATTAACTAATTTTCAAATCAGAAATAAATGGATTTTTGATTGGTCAAATTAAACAAGACTTGGGAAAAGAATAAGCGAAGGGAAAAGCATTTGAAAAATGTAATTGCATACTACAAAATCCATGAACATTATGTAAGGATTTAGAAATCAGCCTCTAATTACTGGGTAGTAGAGACAAGCATTTTGAATTGTTTTTCAGAAACCCTCAAAAATTTCAGAAATAATGTAAGAAGGATAAAGGTTGTCTCAAAAATAATGTCAGAAACGTACCCTCAAATTTCAGTTTATAAGGAGGCTCTTAAAAATAATTCCCCTTCCATATTGTTATTTGAAGTAGAGGAAACAGAAGGAGATCGCTCTTGGAAGTCAACCAGGTGAAACTGCAAGCAGAATTTTTGAGGTTGAACACAAGGCCCCCAAAACGTCTGTGTTAGCGACTGAACTCCCATTGAAACTTCTGCTACCAGCTAAGGGAGGTTTGGTAAATGAAAAACAAATAAACAAACAAACAAACAAAACCCCAAGCAACACTGAGGAACTTCTGTTCCATAGTTAAAGGTTCAGTTTACCTCCTGATCGCTTGAAATAGATGCATCCTGAAAAATTATACTCTTTTGTTAAGTGGTGGGTCTTTTACTTTGAAACACAGGCTCTTTTTATTCAGTTCATAGCTCTCCTTTGGCTGCTTCCTCTGTTCTCCTTTTGTCTGCAATGCATTGACATCTCTCTTCTTGTAACTGGATGTAATCCCAGTCCCAGTTCGTAATAACAGTGGTGGTGAGCACTTTTCCAGGGGAAACCCATTATCTGAGGCATTTATAACTGGGCCGGACGAAACAGTTGGAAATGTGTAGGAGGGAGAGGGAACAATTCTGCAGTGCTGAGGGTTGGGCTGGGTGACCAAAGGGGCCTTTTCTATCACCAATTGCTATGCTTAGCATGGAAGCACACAGTCTAATGAGCCAGATATTCAAACATCTTCAGGCAAACCATTTTGGCCAGGAAGAGTGTACATTGGATGCTCAACTTGACGCATCTGAAAGAAAATCAATAGTTTTCCAAAAGCCACAATAGGACAGAAATAGTTCTGGCAGTTCTAGATACTTCTCTGTGAAAATTTGTACCATCACTTATATAAGCAACCAAGTATTTTTTGCGTCAGAGGCTGTAGTGAGCAATTTTAGTTACTCTTCCCTTCAGATCTTACTTTCGCTGTCTTTATATGGATGTCATTAGCATATCTCAGCACTCCTAAGTCTTTTTTGTTTGCGCCGCATGGTTTCCCACCCAATGGATTGCACTGTGAGTTCTCTGTATTGCAGAACATCAAGCAAAGGACCTGCAGTATTGGAGATGGGGCTACATGAACCATGGGACTGGTGCCCTGCCCTGTGTCCTGCTAATACGAGGGTAGGAGAGCCCTCATTCATTGTCCCAGTAGAATCACCGTTGGTTCAGTGACCATTTCTTCAGAAGCAGCAATGTTGGTGCTGGGTGATGTAAGTGGGCACAAAACTGCCTGTGGATCAGAGAAGATGCTTCACCTCACAACGTTTTCCCACAGGGGCAGAAAGCAGGTGATGGGAAGGCTCTGGATGGTAAAGCAAAGCCAGTAGAACATTCTCCAGGAGAATACTTACCTAATGGAAAATAACTGCTTGCTGAAATTGAAGCACTGAAATGATCTTGTTAGTTTCCACAAATTTCCATTTTTAAAGAGCCTTTACAATTAGGATTTTTTATTATTTTTTTTCTTAAAACTTTTCATACAGTGTGGTAGGTTTGGAAAAGTTTGATCATCAGTTTCATAAACAAGCTTTCATTTCAAAATGATATGTATTTTATATTATTAATAAATGTCTGTGTTTTGATCATTTATGTTGTACTCACTATTATGCCAATTGGTAAATCAATTACCAAACCAATTATCTATTACAAATGACCACTTTGCTCTGTTACCAATGAGGAAAAGAAATATGAATTACTAAACCAATTAAAATACCAATTAACAATTTCCATTGTAATTACCAGTCACTAGTAAGAATTACCCCCATGGCCATTTTGAATAGCAATTGCCAATTAAAATACCAATTACCAAAGAAAACACCAGTTATAGTAATACTTACCAATTAGAATACTAATGAGTTATTGCATTACCATATCTGATATTGTTTATAATTACAATAATTATTATGCTGTATTCATAAATAAAAATTAAATTACAAACTTGAAAAAGCTCTCCAAATCAAAATAGTGACAAACCTTTTAGCTGACTGTGCTTACATGTCCTCACAAAAATTTTCACTAAGGGGAATTGTAAACCTGGAGGCTTTTTGTGACAACAATGAATGAAAAATGTCAGAATCCCCTATGGAATGGAAATTTGGGGTTCCCATTTGCAGCAAAATCCAGATTTGTTGGAAAGCCCTCTTGCTCCTGGGCACTACAGCATGTAGCCTTGGGCCTCCTAATCCCAAGTCCCCGAGGTGGGCAGCAGGGCTCTGTGGGGGGTCTGGCTGGGTTGTCACAGAGGTTGCTGCTGGGATGGTGGAGCATGCTGGCCTGGGGCTGTCATGCTGATGGAGCAACCTGGCCTGGGGTCGTGGGGCTCAGTGAGCAGGCATGGGTAGGGTTGGAGGAGCTCTGAGGCTGAGCTGAGCTCCCGGCTTTAGACCTCCATGAGTTTAGCGTTGGTATTTCTAGAGTGGGGTCAGGGACTTGATGCACTCAGACAAAAACCTGATAGTTTTATTCAGATGTCCATTTCTCATGGGCCTCGCATCTAGCAGCATTGCTGCAGGACTGCGGCAGCTCCTCTATTTTTGTGGGAGCATATGAGCTGAAGGACTACTGCATCACGCTGTATGAATATATAACTTCCTCCCCAAGCTGTAAGACATCCCAGCAATGCACAGACTATTGCTCATTACATAGAATCTGCACGTCCATATGTTCAGATGAGGATGTGTGATACATTATTCACCCTCACAGTAACTTTATAATTACATGTATTTGACTTGTTGGGGAACATAACAGCTCCTTGGTTCCAGTTAGCATGTTGGAGGCTTCTCTCAGAGACCCAAAATACTATAGGCTCGTGCTTTTCTCATGGCTGAGCAGGTCCTGTGGGACTGGGTGATCTATTCTCAGGGCTTCTTAGCAGATGCCATTACTGACAGTTACAGCCACTCATGGCACAGCTTATGAAATGTCATAAAAGTCTGTTTGCCTGACTCAGGGACTCGCGTATTCCCAAAGTACCCGAGTCACCTTGTACAAACACAGATCATCGCAGGGTGCATGTGGGAGGTGAGCGGCGGTAAGGGAGGGAAGGGACAGGATGGTTACAGATGACAGGTGTGCCCTGCAGGTCCTTGGTTCCTCTGGAGAGTGTTAAGGGCCTTGGCAGTGTTTTGGCCCTCCTGGCGGATTGCAGGATCTCCCCGAAGTTCTGCTGTGGCCTCTGCCCTGAATGTCCACAGCATCTCACCAGAAGCCTCCAGTACTTTGCGCAGGACACTTCTGGTGGTTTCTGCGGTGCTGGAGCTTGGAGACTGCTCCCAGAGGAGGCTAAGGGGTTTCTGGAGCCCTGCAGCATCCCTAAGAAAAAGTGGGAAAGGGCAGGACCAACACCTTTCCTCAAAGTGTCACAACGTTTGGTAACTCCTGAGAGAAAAACATCTGAAAGGGAAATATTTATTTGGATTAGGACTGAATATGTGGCACCAAAAAAAGAGAGAAAATGATCAATGCTCTTCTTGCAGTTCTGGCTTCCCAACAAGTACTTAATCTTTCCCAGACAGTGTTTAAACCATCTTTGTTTCTTTCCAAAAATATGTTATTCTCTTTTTTTTTTTTTTTTTAACAGTTCCTCCTGCAAAGTCTGAAGTTTAAAACTAAATGCTGAGGCCCCTGAAATTTAGCACAGCTTTCCTTTTCCCTGTGCACGTTCTGTTTGTGGCCAACAAGCCAGCAATGGATTTTCCTGTAAGCATTTGACCAAGGAGAAACAAATAATCACGTTTTGATTACACAGTAACTTTCATCCAACACTGGCAAGTTACGGTAGTGAGCTGGCAATATTATCCACATCACCATCAAAGACAGAGAGTAATCATCTGGTCCAAACTCTCAATAAAGATTAAAATAGATCACTATGCAATACTAACATTTCAAAAGAGCTAAACAAGAGTGGAATTTTCCTGGACTCCTCAAATTGAGGGATGAAAGATGATATTTTACCTTGACTTGCATTGTCAGGTCAATTAATGGAGATGTTCACAGTGCTCTATTATTTCTTCTCCAGTTCATGAAAAGCTGGATTTAGGAACTACAGAGCAGTCAGCCAGCTCAACAAAGTAATTTCACAGGAATTTTTGGTGCCTATTTGTCTGCTTCCACTCTCAGCTCTTTTAGAAGTATTTAGGCAAATGTAATGGATTCGTGCTGCTAATGGGTCCATTCTGGTCTGCTTTCTCTTACCACATCTCTAAAAGATTGATCTTCTTTGTCATATTTGCAACTATAGCGCAACAGCCTACAGGTCTACAATGTAGTTTTTTTTTGTCGTATATTTGATCGGAGAATCAAGAAAAACCCTTACCTGTCACATAGAGAAGTACAGGATTTCCCTCTACATTTCTAGACTTCCAGGTGAGTTATCAGCCTGAAAAACAAAGATGTTTTTCTTTTGGAAGAGCCATATACTGTGGGCTTATCATGAATCTTATTCATTATCAATGAATAATTACAAATGTAATTATTCATTGTATCATCTTAGTGACTTAGGAGGCAAAATTTCATTCAATAGCTTAATGTGAATTAATAAAACTGGTGAGTGGTAAAACCCTATTAGTGTGCTATGAGCAGGGCAAGGCTCAAATCTGGAAAAGGACATAAGCAAATTTTGTTAACACGGTCCAGGAGCAAGAGCCTGTAAACATGTGCATGCTGCTGCAGATGCCTCAAATCTTTAGCTAATATTTCTGACAGCTATATTCCCTAGGATCCTTAAGTACCTGAGCACGTTATCGCAGCTTAGCAACTGAGCCCTTACCACAGGCTTAAGCCCAGTGACATCCACAAACTGTATTTTCTGGATGGTCCAGACAGGAAAATGGATTATGAGCACAAAGTGGGGATAGGGAAAACAGGGGTATACCTGATTTATCCTCAGGCAGAGTGGCGAAAGCATTTGCCCAAGCTGCGGCAAATATGGGATCGGTTTCCTCTCCTGCTGCAGAAGTTCAAATCCACTTTGCTCGCCTTCTTGGGGGCTACCCCACTCTTGTATCTCACCTGAAAGAGCTCCGTGGAGCAAGCACTGGAACCTACATCTCTCCATGCTAGGAGAAAATTAGATTTAACAAATTTCATAACTGCTTCTGAAAAATGAACAGGTTTGAGAGGAGGGATAAGGGGATCCTTCTCTTTTCAGCTATTACCAAGTGCAGTCTCTCTAACATATGCACCCAGGTCTGCGAGCTCCAGCCGCCAGCCAACTCTTCCCTGCAGCATGCATGCATCCATGTTCTACAAGGCAGGGAAATGGTGCTATGTTATATGGCCAGCATCAGCATTTCCTGTGGGGTGACCTACGTGGCTGCATGCTCAGCCTGATGACTCTTCTGGCTTTTACCTGGTGCTGCCTTGTGCTGTGTGGGGACCTCAGCACCTTGTCTCTGGCTCTGGTTGGCCCCACAGACCAGGCGCCTCCAAGTCCAGCACCAGGATCTGTAAACCGCCTCCACCACAAAATCCTTGCCCCACATCCAGCAGAACAGGCAGCCTTTAAGTCATCCTCTAGGTCTTCTCCTCCACAGGGCTTTGGCTCACAGGCCTCATGTCAGAAGAAAACCAGAGCACTGGGCTCAGGCCTAACACCTGCAGGAGCCTGGCCACCCCTTGCTTCTCTCCCTGCTCCTCATCTCTGCTTCTCCTCATGGACAAACACTGCTGCCTTGATCAGGCAGGTGAAGGCAGGAGCGCTGCACACATACGCAAAACAAAATGCTTGTTAGACCTGGCAGCCGGTGTCAGCCCCCCTGGGGCGTGACAAGACCTGTCAGGTCTGTGTGCAGAGCTTCTGGCACCATCAGCTCCCACTGACAGCAGCTGCAGTGGAGGAGCTGCGAGGTGTGGGGCTGGCTGTGCTGTGTGGTGACCCCCTCCTTTCTCCACCACACACCTGGTACTGTGCTCCTGAATCCTCCAGGTGCTGTGGGATTGCCAGCAGGAGTGCCAGGATCAGGCCCTATGCGAGCAGGATGCTCCGTGACAGTTCTGTCATCAGCGGCTGGCCATTTGCATCCTGCCAGCCTGCTCAGAGCTCAAGGTACCCATCACAAAGCAAGCTCCTGCTGGCTTATTTTTGGGACCGGTGAGGAGAGGATATCCGTATTATCCAGGTTTGCCAGCAGCAGAGCTGATGTGCTGGGTTAACTCTTCTGCACCGAGCTAGTGGCATCCTCCAGCCTGCACGGGGATTCATGCTCCTCCCACACGTGCTGCGTGTATTCATACACATATGCAGAAAAGAAAATACAGTCATAAACGAGTGCATACACACAGAAACACATACACTTGCACCTACATGGGTTTTGCAGAGTAAGCATAACATTAAACTGTAAAGGACCAGAAGGATGTATAAAACAAGACAGTTCTTTGTATCAGTGCAAGAGTTTTAAGCCCAGCAGCCTCCTTTTTGTCATCTTTATTCTCCAAATCTTGTAAGGTACTGTGCTGCCATCTTCATTCTTTTGTTTCAAAAGTCCAATGCTTACCTGTGGGATGGACAGATAATTACAAATATTGACTGGCTTTAAGGCAGAGAGCAATAAAACATAGCTTGGGGGGAAAAAAAAATAAATAAAGGTTGTCATACATTGCCTGAAGGCAGAGAGTCAGCAGAAAACATACAATCAAAAGGAACTATTTTTACCCAAATACATTTCCCGCTCTTATCCTCAGAGACAGTCCCTGTTTGTTGTCATTACCTGTAGCTCTGGTGTGCCCAATTGTGCAAGACACACTGTGCAAGGCACTGCTCAAAGTACATTAATGCTGTCGATTTTCTCTTCTCCAAAGTTTGCATCCTGTAGCAGGCTCCAGAGATGAGGGCTAGGCATGAGGTCCTGTCCGATTCCAGGAGCATCCCATGAGAAGGAGAGGAACAGCTGCCCTGGGCTCATGCTGCACAGGCAGCCTCTGCAGTTCACTCAGGATGGGTCAGAGCTGCTGGTCCACCTCATGGGGGCAGTTCCACCACACCTTCTGCCATGGTTCCCTGCCCCAAATCCACGGTGAGGAGCGGGAGATGGCAGAGAAAACATGCCTTCCGTCATCGGCGGCTCTCTGTTCGCTGTTCTGGTCTCCCCAGGCAGCTGATACTTTGCAGTCCCAAAGAGCTTCACAGCATCTTCTTGCTGCTGGCACCTGCACTTTATGTTCTGAGTCAGACATCCATGCTATATTGGCACACACCGTACCACTCTCTATGCCCAATAAAAATGTGTTTGTGCCTGTGTTCTTGGAAATGAGTCCCCATCTCTCCTCGACAGCGTTTAGCTTCTGAGTTAGTGTTCAGATGGGAGGTAATTAGGCCCTACCAGGGGTCTGGCTTTACCACCGGCTCTGAAACCAAGCAGATGCATGACGCATAGCTCACATCCTCCATCTCCAAGAGCTGTCTCCAGCATTTACCACTTTGGCCCTGGCTCCTCTCCCCTTGGAGCAGGCATCACCAGCCTTTGTGTCGCAGCTGCAGATAGGACACCTGGGAGAGCGAGGCAGGAGGATGCTGGCATAGATCTAACATTGTCAGCACAACACATTTATCCCTTAGGCTACTTCTCTGCCATCTCTAATGCAAGCAGTGCTGTCTTTTATGACAGCAGCCATGAGTGCATTAGCAAGGTTTGCTCTCTCACCTCCCTGTACAGATGGAGCAGAGAGGCCGCCATATGCCTGTGATCCCAGAGCAGGCTCATGGGGATCAGAAAAGTGAACATATTTTAAGGAAACATCTGGAGGCTGTAACCCCTAGATGCCAGTGGACATCTGCGGTGACTTCCCGGGTTCTTCAGTGGTGAACTGGGGTAGCTGATATGCTTGATACCTTGAGATCACCACCCAGCCAGCTAAACCAAATCAAATTAAAATCAAATGCAGAGTTATTACTGTGAGCGTGTGAACATGTTATCAGGATCATTTGATGTAAAAGAGCTCTCGTTCACTTTAGCTCCCCTTGCACCCTTGGTACGCACCTCTCTTGGCTCCCACAACAAATCTTTGTTGGTGCTCAATAGGTCATGCTGCCCCAGTGATGCACATGACCATTTTTTTAACCTTTCTCATTCTGCTTTTGCCATTAACCCCATGTGCTGAGGCCTCTTTTGCTGACTCTGTGATATATGCTTATGCAGAAATAAATCTAAAGGCTTCCAATATCAATCCACAGAACACGGCAGCCAGGACAAACACGATTTCTAAAAGTGATTTCAGCTTTGTGTACAGAGACATTCTCTGTGATTATCAAACATAATAATTACAAATATTCACAAATATTTATTTGCACACACATGCACTTGTACATGTATTACAGAAAGCCATAGAATCATAGAATCATCTAGTTTGAAAAGACCTCTGTGATCAAATGCTGAGGAACAGACAGATACTTGGCATATCCAGAGCCTACTATCCTAAGAAACCTAACAGGGATAGTAATTTTCTTACTAGGTGAGACAGCTTATCAAGACCTATATTTTTGGAAGTACAGAAACTCGTGGCCAGATAAGAGTCCCATAATCTCCCTCTTCCTTCCGTGAAAGAGCAATGCTAGAGCTCTGACATAAGCCCACAAAAGCAGAAAAAAAATCAAAGTTAAACTTTCCATTCTCTGAGTGTCTGCAGTGTATCATACTTTAACCTAAAAATTGCTGCAATATCTATACAGGACTAACAGAATTAAGGTCAGAATGGAAGATGTATCTCAGAGGATTTCTGCACTGCGTTAAGACAAAGAATATTACTGAATTTTCCAAAGCAAACCTAGTGGGAAAAGGTATTTAGATGTCAAAGGGAAAGGGATGCCCTTGCTTCATAACTCCAGGCACAGCTGCAGAGACATGCACTCACACACACACAGGCACAGGCACACCTATCTGCACACTGCTAACAGAGCTTGTGTCTGTATTTTTTAGGTGTACTCTGAAATCTGCTCTTACGAGTCATCTACAGACTTTTTCCCCACTCCTTCCGTTCAAATGCAACTTTACCTGCTTCTGAAATTTTTCCTTGGAGGACACAAGTTTCTATCAGTAAGTTATTGCTTGCATGGAATATCTCAGTGTTATACTTTGCTACTGAGTTTGATTTCAGGATATTAAAAAACAATGCTGACTAAAGATTGACTCCATTCCTGTTCTTACAGGAGCACAGTTGTCCCATACATTTTAAAATGTAGTATTTCTCGGTCATTTCAGTCGTTTCACCTTTCATCACTTGATAGTGATGCTCAATATCACATTCAAACATTAACCAGCTAACCAAGAATGAAAATAAACATCTTGGGCACATTGTTTAAACATGGGAAACTGGCCACATTTCAAGGATTAAGAGAGAGTTGCATTTGACTGACTGTTCAGCTAGTACAGTGTTGACAAATTGCATGACTACTGCTGAAAAAAATCCTCCAGAATCTCCATCTTGATAAAAATTCTGATATCACAATGCTTTTTCATACTGCAGCGAAGCAGAAAGTTTCCCCTGGAATGTGTTGACTGAGAAATAGGAAAGGTTAACCTTCCCTATGCTGCAGAAGGTCAAATGTACCCCCTTCCTGGGGATTAGCGCCCTGGTAATTCAAGCTACAACAAAACATATGCCTTTGCCTCGCTTCTCCCCCAACCCTGGCTGTTCTTAGGGTTTCCTGCAGGACTCCCATCTGTTAGACCAGTCGTTTCTCTGGTGTGTGTATACAGCAATTGCTATAATTATCTAGGTATGGATATGTAAAAGATGATGTACGTAAATGATGCAGATACGTGTGTATTCATGTACGCGTACCTACACACTGGTAATTCTGGACCCTTTGAAGCCTCTGACAGAATTACTGCTGATTTCAACAGGGCCCAGATTTACATGTCTATTTGCAGGTGCAGTTGGGAGGTGCGTTAGCAGCAGCATTGATCTGAAATTTTCTAACAGAATATTTTCCTTGTTCGAAAACGCCAGTTTGCCCAAAAGGAAATATTTCATGAAAATGTACTAATTATGATGACATTTCTCTCTGCAGACAGAAATAAAAAAAAAAAAGCATATTGATTGGGTCAAAATGCCACCCATTTTGGACATTTTTGGAATGGAACAGACCGATACTTTTTCCAAATTACTTTGCATTTAGAAAAGTTTATGTGGCGTCTGATACATTTTTCTTGATTAAAATTTCAGAATGCAACATGGTGAGTTTTTAAAAATAAAGTCCTTGGTGAACATAAAATGTTACTTTATATGGTGGAGAAACAGTTTTGTGAGAGGGTTTTGTTAGGTTGGGTTTTTTTGCTTGGTTGCTTTTTTAGATTTTGCTACAGTTTAAGAAATTTTCCTCTTTTTTTTTTTTTTTTTCCCTAGATGGTGGAATTCCTAGCAAAATGCAGTACAAAAAAAGCTAGTTACATCCAACAGCACCTTAGGTGGATTTTCTGCAGGGACAGGCTTGAAATGCCTGACCTGACATCGAAAGCAGAAGAGAGTGCCATGGCTGTTTCCATTAGGAGGTTCCAGAGCACCTTAGAGACCTTGGAAACCTTCTCCAGAGACCACTGACACTAAGGGCAACTGGCTCAGGGTCCCACACTGGAACACCTTGGAGCAGAGCTCCTGTCCACCCATACCTCATGAAACCTTCGGCATGGCTCTTAGCCAACACCAACGTCACACCAACAAGAGGGCAAGAAACTACTTGCAGCACTTTTTGAAAACGACGTGATAGAGCAATGGTCTTTTCTGAGGCACTTGCTAGGAAGAGGCTACTCGAATTTTTTCCTTCATCCTTTAGAAACCTTCTGAATAGATTTATAATATCTCATTTGCTGTTAGACGTGCTACATGGCTCTGTGTAAGTGGGTTGCATTTGTTGCTGAATAAAAAACCAATATGTCACGAACCTCTCATTATTTTAATTTTGATATCTATAGTTGGCATTTCAAGTTGATGAAAGACGTATTATTCACAACAAAGTGGTATTGTTTTACTTCATTCTGAAACATTTTCACAGTGAAAAAATGACCATATTAGAGTCCTCAATTTTCCATTGCAGATAGACAATTTTATTATCAGGTTGATAGTTATGAGATTATGTCTTTTCTGAAACTGTTGAAAAACCTGTCACATTGTAGATAAATTTCAGTCTCACTGGCAGTGGAAATTCCAAAATACACTTCAGGTAATGTTATTATGAGCAGTAGAATCAATCCATTAGTTCAGAAAGAGGTAGGATTAGAGGAAAAACTTTTAAAAAATAGCACTGCTCACATATGGAAATTAAAACAGTCACTGATGACTCCATAAAGAGACAGCTCAAATTATACTCACAATTATCAGGTAGAAGACTGCAAATTATACTCCCAGTTCACAAAGAAAAAGCAATCTAGAGGAGAAGTGCTGATTTACATAATCAATATAATACAAATTCAGGGAGGTCACTTTTCAGCACACACACACACGAAAAAAAAAGAAAGCAGAGGAGGAGACAGGATTTGCACCAGGCAGATAATTGAAGAAGAACCCTGCAGAGAGAAAACCAAGATAAAAGAGAAAGGACTTTAGAGAGAGGAGGCAGGACAGCACCACCTCGCCTGAGCACCAGCCTAAGTGCTGGCTCTGAGAAACCTCCAGAGGGGGCGATGATTTAAGGCGTCTTTTAAATTTTATAATATCATCCAGAATGGAGAGTGAGCCTTTGGAGTGGCTTCATGCAGCCTAACATGTTATTTGCTGGAAGTCAGAAGTACCTGATATCTTCAGGCAGTTATAGGCATGACTTCAACACTCCTTTTAATTCTGTATTCAATTTTTAAATTATAATATTAAATTATAATTACAATATTCAAAGTACCTTTGAACTGTGATGATCCAATTACTCAAACTTTCAGTGCCTACTCCTTTTTAGGGTGTACAGGCTCCAGGAGATGGGTTAATAGCCCAAGAGATTGAGAAGCATGCCACAAGCACAAGCATGCTGGAAGAGTCCTTCCCTGATCATCAGAAAGAGTAGATGTCTCAGAGTTATTCTCATACAAATATTTCTAACTTCAGACTCTGCTGCAGAGTAGAAGCTGAGGTCTCCCAGAATCTCTGAAGCCAACACCCATTTTGCAGATGTGACCTAAAAAAAATGATTAAAATACTCGTTTGGACTTGTAGCTGAAACAACAAGGTCTATAAAGGAGAAAGGACTGGACCGTGTGAGTCTTGATTTGGCCACGTTACGCTTGACTTGGTCCAAATGTGTTTCCCATGGGATGGTGAGCACTGAGTATCAGGGACTTGGTCCTGCACATAGGATTTGGACTCTGTCCTAAAAGGGCTTGAAATCATTCGTAGCTTTAAGCATATTTCGGTGTTTCAGTGGAGCCTCTGGGGCTTGGTGAGCTCAAGGATGGAACCACACCAGATGAAGTTATCAAGAGCAGCAGTGACAAGACTGGGTGTGCTAAAGCAGGGGACAAGCCCCAGAGTTCCTTCCTTCCAGGCTTCAGCCTTCCCCCCTGAGGAGATGTCCCAGGACTGCAGCAAGTGCAAGCGTGTGTGTGTGCAAAGAGGTCACTGCAGGCACAGTGCAGAAATGCAAGCGTGCTTATCCTGCTTTGAGAAGCTGTAAGGACACCCTCCTCTGGTTGGGCTTTTTCCTTTGCTCAAAGCAGCTGAGCCAGTAGACTGGGCTGTGAAAGCCTATTTTGGTGTAGTGGCAGAAACTCCCTCCTGCTCCCATTGGCAAAACTCCCTCCGACTTCCGTCAGGTGTCCCTGGTCCAAGCATCCTCCCAGCTGCAGGGCTGCAGCCGAGTCCCATGGGGATGCTGCAAACTGGAAGCTGCCGGACCTGCCCGGACTGTGGCACACGTTGAAATATTCACAACCTTGCAAGGAAACTAAAAATAAATTTACAGGAAAATAATACATTCTTTCTAATCTGAGTCAAACCTAAAAATTAATCAGCTATAATTATCAAACCTAATTTAATTAAAACTTGCTACTCACCATCTGGTGTTATTTGTATAAATTTGGAAATCTACTATTTCAGATTAAATTCCTCCATTTAACAAATTTTGTTAGAGAATCTATTTCTCCACTATAATCATTATGTAATTAATCATTTTACAAGTTATATTTCCTTCCACTTGATAGAAATATATTTTGTATAATAACAGGGCAGATGATCCGCTACTTTTTTTTTTTGGTCAAAACTGGATTTAAAATCAAGACTTGCAACATCAATAAAAATAATTCTCTGAAGTTGAAAGATGTGTGATGAGGCAAGATTTTATTTCTCAGCTTGGTCATTGAGAGTATAAATGCCAACTCCATTTGATTTTTTCTGCATATGTGTAAGTTTATATACAGATATATAATATAATAAATATGTAATATATATGCACACATTATGTAATATCCAATGAAGAACGGAAGTTTGATTTAAGGAACATTTTCGTGATCCAGTGTGGAAATGTACGGTTGAAGACGTTTAAAATCTTATTGTCAAAAATATATTTCTCTTTCTCTCCAAAGAGATACAACAATAATTTATACGTTGTTACGTAAAAGTCACGCTAAAATAACAAAGGCAACATCATGAGAAGATGGTGATTTGATCAGCACTAAAACATGGCTGTTTGACAGTATCAAAGCATCGTTAAAAATTCCATGGTACATGATCAGCTGGGAGTGTTCACAGAAGGAAATCCTTATTGGTCATCCATGGGAAGTCGCAGGATGGAGAGGAATGACAGCAAAGTGTTGAGGCCATGAAATGGGTGCAGTTTAGGGCGTAGGCTATCTAAAGCAGATCTGGAGACATGGCATTTATCCCAACTTGCCTGTTCGTCTGCCATATGAATTTGAGGTAATCTCTTAACAGAATCAGAGAATCACAGAATGAGTTGGATTGGAAGGGACCTTAAAGCCCACCCAGTCCCAACAGAGTGATTTGGATTGGAAGGACCCTTAAAGCCCACCTAGTTCCACCCCCTGCCGTGGGCTGGTTGCCACCCACTGGGTCAGGCTGCCCAGGGCCCATCCAGCCCGGCCTTGAGCATCTCCAGGGATGGGGCACCCACAGCTGCTCTGGGCAGCCTGTGCCAGCGCCTCACCACCCTCTGAGTAAAGAATTTCCTCCCAACATCTAATCTAAATCTCCCCTCATTCAGTTGAAAACTGGTCCCCCTTGTTCTCCCTGAGAAAGTGTCTCTCTCTTCATATGTTTTGCCTGTATGAATGGTAAGCGGATGGCTCTGTAGCTGCACTTGCATGGCACTTGGTTTGTGCAAGAACTCTTAGTGGTGGCCTTGAGGCAGCTCTCAAAAATAAACAGTAACAGCAGAACACAGAAGACCAAATGCGTTGTTCAGGCCGGATAGCCAGAGAATGAAAAAGAACCACAGAATCCCAGCATGGCCTCTGGGTCCATCTGGTCCAACCCCTGCTCAAGCAGGGACACCTAGAACAGGCTGTCCAGGACCATGTCCAAGTGGCTTTTTGGCTCTCCAAGGAGGAGACTCCACAACCTCTCTGGGCAGCCTGTGTCAGTGTTCTGTCACCCGCACAGCACAAAAATGCTTCCCAACATTTAGACAGAAGTAATGGGGGAAAAAAAAAAAAAAAAGTGGAGGAAAAAAAATCCTCCCAAAATCTTAAAAATAAATGGTTTCAAAAATACACTTTCACCCCGAGTTATGCATGCCATCACCTGTGGCTGCAAAAGAACCAGTCCCTCGGTCACCTATTTGCAGTAGGATTATATTCACTAAAAATAGACACAGGGGCTCTCTGAAGCCATGCAGAGGAACTGGAGACCTTCCTCACCATTTGTACCAGCAGCATTTAGAAACAATAGAGGAGAAAGTGTTTAGCTTGCTCAGTATACAATTATCTACTGTGTAGGAGTCTCGGCTCTTCTGTTTCCTGGGGCTCACGAGCAAGTGAGATGCTCCCACCCCTCTTTTCTTTATGTAGCACCTGGGCTTTGCTCTTGCCAGCGATATTTATAGAAAAGTCCAAAGCAGCATCCAACCCATCATGTTTGGTACTTTGCTATTTAATGGTGGAACGAATCCGGCAAGAACAAGATTTGCTGTCTGGCTGCTGTTGGACTTGATCCTGACAGGAGCCTGAAGCCACGGAGGCTCTTTGGGAGCCCAGGAGAGAGATTTTCAGATACACACAAAGAATGCAACATGACAAACTGCGAGATTCGGTTAAATTGGGACTGTTAATTATAGCAGTTTAAATTGGGTTCTGACTCAGATTTTGAATTCCTAGTGGCAAGATGACAGCCTGGAGAAGGTGTTTGCAAATGGCTGACTCAGAGGATGATGATCAGCATGATGGTGCCTTCTGCCCGTGCTAGTACTATGTGTTTGTAGGAGTGGTGATGCACGGCGGTGGTTGCCAGCCCAGCTCCACCCCTTGGTCAGTCCACCAGAGATTATGAAGCCTGAAAAGACACAGTGAGCAAATGGAGGAGAGAGCATATTAATTGGGTGAGTACTCAATGGCAGCCCAACATCTCTGTCTCCTTTCCATGTGTAATGCTGATTTTCCAGATGTTTCTGTAGGCATCCAGCTGCTTCTGACTTGAGTTGATGAAATGGCTTCTGAGTGAAAAATCCTTTGTGAAACAGAGAGCCTGAATTTCCGCCTCATTCTCCAAATTATGAGCCAGTGTGTGAGGCTTCCAGCTAGGCTCCCAAGGGGACAAGCATTCGGGGAAAAACTGCCTGGAAGAGAGGTCACAAAACGTGCCTTTATTCTTGTCCAAATTCCCTATAAACTGAGCTTTCCTCCCAGAAATACTGAATGCTGATTGATCCTCTCCCACATCCTCTCCTTCAGTTGTCCTTGAAGTCCTTTCATTCATGCTTTCATGCAAAATGAAAATGCCCAAGATCTTCTTCCTTGTACTCACGGTGCAGATCAGCTCAGCTGCTTGCTGTAACTAATTTGCAAGCATTATAGGTGACTAAGTTTCTTAACTATACATTTTTAGTTACAAGCAGGGATCAAAATCTAATACAACAAGAATAATGTAGCCGTCTCCTGCTTTGATCTTAGAAATCCTCATACCTGTGCTGTGCAGGTTGTCAGCTAGCCACCAAGCGACAACCGGGGAGATCTGTTCTGGGCTGCTTGGGACTGATCCAGAAGCCAAGGAGTGCATATGCTGAAGGATATCACTTATCAGTTGCATGTATAAATATTGCACCATTCCTGAAATTATTGTTTTCAAATTTCCGACTCTGCTCTAATGATTATTAGAATGGAGAGACTAATATATTCAATGAATTACTGGTTTTCATCCATTGAATAGCTAAGAACAGACTGTGATTCCTCAGTCTATTTGCTATTCAAATGAATTCAACAGATACCTTTTCTAATCTTGAACTCAGTGGACTGAAAGCAAATATCCACAGTACGTAGTTGGTGGTGGCATGATAAATCTTATGCATGGTATCTTTTTCCTGATAGGAATATTGCTGGAACACCTAGGCTGAATCCACATTTGTGCAAATGCATAATAGGATTTTCACAAGAACTTACATGTGGCTTTAAAAATTCTTTCCTCGTGTTTTTTTTTTTTTTTTTTTTTTTTTTGTGGTTACTGAAGGTCTATTTCCCAAACTGTCACAGACAATGAACACAAAAGGAATCTAAATGGCATCCCTCTTTTTTTTTTTTTTTTTCCTATAGCATATCTTTGAACAGACTGTGATTGAGGCCCTGATGCAGAAAGTTGATTTATGATAAGCTTAGCTTCAGATGTGTTGCCCTGCTCCCATTTCATTCAGTGTGACTGTGCAAGCAAAAAATGAAGTATGAGCATTGTCTTGGGAAGATCAGGGCCCAAGATAAGATTATCTGAAAACTTTTTGAATTATTCAGCTCTAGCAGTCACTGTTTGGACGCTACTCCTGAAATAACTAAGTTTACAATATTATTTCCCAGTCCCTAGACAACCTGAACAATGAATTATTGTCACTGTTCACCTGTACAAATAAAACAAAGAGAATACTGAGCATCCACAAATGTATACAGTGGTATTTACTGTACAAGAGAACATCTGTGGGAGAGACAAACACTGGACAAAGGAATATCCACTTGGGATTTTCTCGAGCTGATCAAGGGCATTTTTCTCAATTTATTTCACCACCAATTTCTTCTTCAACTTTAGTATCTTTTAATTTCAGAATAGATTTATAACTTCTTCTTTGCAAATAAGCAAGAACAATTCTCAAGGGATCTTATCAGGATTTTGCGGAGCTGTAGCTGCCTACAATAGAGAGAAGAAGGATGGACAGAGGCATGACTATTTGAGGTTATGTCCTCCTGCTAGTCCACAGAGGGGTTCCTGCAGATGTCAACACTGAGCTTGACTGCTAATGACAAGAAGAAACTGATCTTCACACATTACCTGAACTCTAGTTATCTTTTCCACAACAACTGTCCATGACTTCCTGGAAAGTATTCTTGCACTGGGAGGACTTTCTTGGTGATTTTTGTGCTGCTGCTTCCCAGACTGGGAGGCCACTCTTACCACTACACAAGTGTTGCACTACTTTTAGGCTTCTGTGGCTCTTCTATTGGTAAATCATGTGGATGCATCATGCAGTCTCAATCCAATACTCAGTCCCTGCTGTAAAACAGATGTTCTGAAGGTGAGGAGACACCCTCTAGCAAAGGCATGAAATTGGAGTGTAACATCTTCCCCCAGCTACAGACATGCTCAGCTATCTGAGAGATCTTCCAGCCTACATTTGTGCCTCAAAGTTGTGCCTCAGTCAACAGAAGGAACAAGGCGTAGTTATGAAGATTTACGGTTTTTTAAGTTCTCCATTGTAGAGATGTTGTGACAGATTCACCAGTCAGGGAAAGAAGAGAAGGCAGGGCAGGTGTGAGGCTCTCTAGGTCAGTGTGCTGTCTGGATGAGCAGCTCTGTTACTATCACTATCTTTTTTTTAATCTTTTTTCTCCTATCCATACTGTTCATCCAGCTGGGATGTAACCCAATGGATCAGCCGACTGTCCCTATTAGGATGTGGGAGAGGCCCTGAGAGAAACCAGTTTCTGACCCCTCCCCATGGCAGGGCTGGGCAGTGGATGGTGGAGGTTTGGTGGCTCCAGGAGATGGATGGTGCTCTGGAGAATATAAAAAGGCAGGTGACTAGGAGGCAAATACAAAAATATATGAAGAGACGAGGTAGGGGTAAGAGGCAAAAGGGGATGGAGTGGTGGGAAGGGCTGGTGGGTGCTGGGAAGGATGTGAGGATGCTGGAGGGTACACGCTCTGCTCCTTGGGCTTGTGGCACCATCTCAGGGCTGATGGCCTGTAGCAAAGCAGCCATAAAAACAGACATTGTTTCGGAGCACTTACCCAGTCATGCTTAAAGTGTCTGTTGTATTTGTTAGAGGCTGGAGACAAAAAATGTGAGTAAAAACATAAGGTAAGCCCTCAGGGTAGATGTACTCTGTGAGACAGTGTAATCTGGTCCTGCTGCTTACCAGCTTTGCACCTGGTTAATTCTAGGTCAGAATGAAGCTATAAAGTCAGAAATGATGGTTCGTGACCCCAGACAAGAACATAACCTTTCTATCTTTAGACTCCACTGAAGTGGCAATGCCCTGATTACAGAATATTTTTCCACTAATTAGGAATGCAGGCTCTCTAGGTCACTGGGAGTTCATACTATTCCCTTGGCATAAGCAGATGTCTTCAAGATAAACCCATCCTAAACACGTCAACAGCTCCATGCTATCTTGTATGCCTTGGGAAAAAAATAAATAAATAAATAAAAAGGATTGAATAGCCAGATGACTTCAGGAGCTAGATATTAATTTATGAACATTAAATATTCAAATGTTGGCTCTACAGCATGTGGCTGCCTATCTGTAAGCAGGTCTGTTTGGTGAGGTGCAAATCTGAGGCCAGAAGGAAGCGCCGCACAGCCTGTAGCTGCTGCAGGGCTCTGCTGGCTCCATGCAGGACATCTGTACTGTGCTTCCAGCCTGTGGGTGGGAGCACAACACAGAGGCAACCAGGCAGCCATCATCATGAGAACCTGTGCAAACCTGCTACTTGCCCCTGCTCCTTCCTGCCCACTATTTTGCCCCTTATTTTTGACTTTATTTCCTTGCAGTCATCCTGCTTGCCTTACATCTGCTACCCAAATTCTCCATTCCCCTCTATACCTCCTTCACCTTTCCTTAATACCCTATTTTAAGAAAACCTTAATATCTTTAAACTTTATTCCTTCCTTATCTACTCTTTTTCCTGATCTGTTTGCCCCTTCCTCGTTCAGATGTATGCCTTATCTCCGTTGCAATTTATCCAGGATCCTCATCTACTTACTGTTCTTGCTGTAGTATTCTCCCCTGGAGCACAGGCCTCCCTCCCAAAACCAAGAGGCTGTGTTTCTTGGGGCAGTTACCTCCATCTGCCTTCCAATCAATCTTCTCTGCACCACCTGCTGGGGATCAGCTGGCAAGCACTGTGCCCTTCTGGCAGCACACGATCCTCCCCAAATACTTGCTCATGGAAGGAGGGCTTTGCTGGTGTTGCGGGGCTGGTGGAGAAGCAGGGTGATGGTCTCTCTTCCTCTTAGCAGCTGATGGCTGTATCTGTCCAGAACTATGCCCTTATTTCTCAGCAAGTATTTTATTTCATGGGCCAAGCGGGAGAGCTAAATTGTTAGTGTCCTCATGGCTTATAAATCTTCATGTGACAGGGCACGATGGTGAAGGCATCTGCCGTGCTTTGCTCTTTGGGAAAAAACTGGCTGCATTTCAACTGCTGTAATATGCAGTGCTGTTTAAGAGGGATACAGCCTACATCAGAGCTGCTCGCCAGGCCGTTTTCTGGAAGGATGATATACTGCCTGGCTCCATCCAACCTGCACAATGAATACTGTGGCCATACCCCTCCTAACTATGTCATAGTTTTTTATCCCGCAGGATACTAAAGCATCTGCAGTTTGTAGAAATGCAGGACAGCGTCAGAACTGCTTCAAGTGCTGAGATGGAGTTTTAGCATCTCTGTGCTCGCACTGCTGCACAGGCATATTCACATGAAAAGAAGCAATCAATAACAGCCCGCGTTGAGGTCTAGCAGGTTTGTATGGGCTGCTCACCCCAGGAGCACACTGCCCTTTCCCTTGCTTGCACAGAAAATCTACTTCTCTGTCCCTGTGCCTCTTCCTCAGCCCAGCAGAAACGTCTGCACACAGATGGTGGGGAGATAGCAGGGCAGCCAGGGGCTCGCTTTGGTACCTGTATTTTCAATTTCATTTGCGGAAACGTCATCTCTGGTTCCTCCTCTATCTCCTCGGTATCTTACTACTACTGCTTCCATGCATGATAACATTGTAATGCCAGCAGTCCTGAGGCATTGCTGTAAATAGGGGCATTTCTGACTTCAAGCCCTTTTTCTGTCTTTAATGGGACAGTTTATGTATTGTTCAAAACAGGAGATGAAAAAAAACAGCAGGAAGCCTATTTCTCAGTGGCACCTGTGATGTCAGAAACAAACGTACATGTTACTGAAGGGAAAATACCTTCTCATCTGCAACAGAAATTAGGAGATAATATCTGCTGGGAAGTATGAACCAGGCACTGCAGTAGGACTTGTTCCATGTCCTCAGGTGTTTAACAGACATGGTGTACTTGGCAGGGATTTTTCCACATACTAAATCTGCCTGAACTACCTTCTTGAATGTAAATACTTTTGCACAGAGGTCTCCTTCTTTGCCAATAACAAAGATACTGTTATTTTGACTGGTGGAGTAATATAGAGAGGATGGGACATCAGGAGGTGGGAAGGGACCTCAGGAGGTTTCCAGACCAGCTCCAAGGTGCTTTCTCATGGGAAAAGTTTCTCCTTAAGCTGGTCTGAACCCCTCTTGTTCCCGTGTGTTGCCTCTTATCCTGCTGCCACACAGCACCATGCAGAACCTGGCTCCCCTTCTCCATGCTCCCCTTGCAGGTGGTGGACAGCTGCTGGGCATGTTTTGGGGGAAATCATGAATGTTTCCATTGTCACGCTGCTCACCTAGGGGGTGAGTGACATCACTGACTGCTCTTCTTCTGCCACAAAGGCAAACTGCATATAAAACCTCCCTCTTTCTCTCTTTGCTGCTTAAATCGCTGCTGGTGTCACAGAACTAGAGTGGGTTACAATATTTAATATAATTTGCCTTTCATAGCGGTCCTGTGAGACCACGAACTAGTTTCATTTTGAGTTTATGAATATGTAAATGAAGTACAGAGAAACTAATTGCCTTGCCCACAGAAAGGTTGTCACAGAATAGGAGCTCGAACCTGTACACCTGTTAACACACCCCGTGCTCTGGCCGTTTGCTCTGTTTTGGTGCCTGCTTGCATTCATGGATGAGTTGACCTGTATCACTGTGCACTGTTAGGGTGAGCTGGAGGCTGCCATCGGATCCCACAGACCGATGCGAGTGGGGAAGGGCTTGGGCTAATGCGTGAGCTCATCAAATCGGAGAGCCCCAAGGAAAAATTGACTTGGGTTTCTCCCTTTTTTCTTACGCTTCCTGAAAATGGGTTGATTCCTCCTGCTGTAAGATGACGGCACAAAGCATTGCAGCAAGCAAATTCTTTCAACAAGGGATGCCAGTGGAATAAACACAATCATCTTTAGCTACCTTGCTTTTTTATTTGTTCTTGGCTTAGAACCTTCTCTGTTGCTGTTTCCATACACAAATTGTACATGGATCTCTCCACCACAACTTCATCAACAAAAAATGGGTGCAAAAGGTCTGCAGAGACCCCAGGGGGAGTGACGCTATCGCAGATGTTGTAGGATCAATGTCCCAGCTGCATCAGACCTGCACGTGGCAGCTGCTGGTGCACAGCCATCACCAGAACAGCTGGAGGGGCTCTGCTGGTAACAGCTCTTCCCCTGGGAAGGAACGGGTGTGAGTGAAAGCAGCTGACACTGCATGCAGGACATCACATGGCCATACCTTACTTTGCCTTTTGTTATAAAAAGAGCATGAATGCAGTGGAAAAAAAAGCAAAATTAGAGATGTTCTTTTTGCACCCCCTACCCTAGAAGTATCATCAGCTATTGAACCACCTCAGATTATGCTCTTCTCTTTCTAAACAAATCCATAGGACAGCTGAGATCAAGGTATTTGCTATTGTTTGAACTTTTCTGAACACCAAGCAGTGGAAAGACTCAGTGCAAAATAAAAGTGGCTTATAAGCAAAACAAAAATGAAAAAGAACCCTGAGCTCTGGTGTCTGCCCTGTGAAGCCATATTCCTTGCAGGTTTTTTCTCATCACCTGAGTAAAAGACGTACACTAGGAGAACATATAAGAAATAAAACAAAATTGAGGTTTATATCCTCACTAAAGAAAACACAGTTTCTACGTTCATTGTCACTATGTTTTGATATATGTTTAGCTATATTATGTCCTAGGATCATCTAATTTCCATACAAAGTGTCGCTACTTTCAGTTTTACTAGACAGTGTTCAAGGGAGACTTTGATTTGTGTGCCCCAGGGTAGATCTGAGAAACGCATAATTTTCTTTAAGTCCCTTCTGTCATGCACCATCAGTAAATTCCTGTACAGATTACAACATGAATGTTTAGTCAGAGGTCTGCACTCCCACGGAGGCGAGTGGGAGGGAATAATAAATGTGTGGACCGAAGTGAAAAAAAGGGTAAGAGAAAAGAGAGAAAGAGAGAGAGAAATTCCATTAAGAAAGGTTACTGAATCAAAAAGAATTTATCAAAACTAGACTGGTGAGAGTGGCTCTTGAATTTTTATGAATTTGTGGGGCATAGATGTCAGTCTGCTTTGGTCTGTAATTTCAGCTAATAGCAGAATGGGGACCACTGAGGCACACTTCGTCACTGTTTCTAATCTCCACTGCTTTGGAACACCAGTTACGCATCACTCCAATTAATCACCAGTGATAACAAAAGCTGTTTCTTTCCCTGCTTTAGAAACACTGCAATTTTTTTTAGTGCAGAACTTCGTCAGGCTCTATTTCTTTTTCCCTTGTGAAGAAAAGCTTGTAAAGTTCATTTATACAGAGAGCATAAATCCTATCTCCTGCTGTTTTCCCCTGTAACCTAACATGAAATATGACTTACAGCTGTGCTAATTCTCAGCATTTAATGCGGGCTGATGAAAGCAGTTCATCACCCACATGGATGCACCATGTTCGCGGTAGCACACACCGACTGGGATGTACACATGTGTCAGATACAGCAGTGCCACGGCACGGCATGCACAGCGTAGGAATACTATCTCAGGTATACCACAGCAGCCAGGTATCCTAAATCTGCTCTTTGGGGACACATGGCAGTAAAAAATGAGTACTTTCCATAGTGCAGAAAAATCTCTCCTTCTCGTCACTCTTCCCCCTCCACAGATTTACCTCCTTCTGTCAATGACTCCCTTTTTTCAGTTTATGCCTCCTCCTGACAGATATCACTTTGTCTCCTGTTTTCCTGGCTTGGTGCGGCTCTCGCCTTGTTTGCTGCTCATTACCTGTGCTCCAGCAGAATGCAGCAACACTTTCCCATCATCAGCTTGATAATTCCGCTTCAACCCAGTCATTTCGCTGCCACGTGTAATCCTGATAATTCATTATCCACCTGCCCATGTCAGCCTGGTGCTTCTGTATTCACTGTGCTGTGACCTCAGCTTCCTTCCCTTGCCTGCTACACCTTAATTTGCTGTTAAGCTCCCCTTGCTGAGTTTTAGCCTCTCTTGCATTGGTGCAAGGGGAAGGAAAAAGGGCAGACATGTGGCTGTGTTCAGATGTGGCCCCTCGTCTCACCTGGCTTTCTGCAGCCCAGAGGGGCTGCTCTAGAGGAGATACCAGGCTTCCTAACTCCCAGGTGCCACTTCTCCTGCTGGTAGATTGCGTGTGACTCTGCCTGTGTTTCCAGCCTGCGACATATCAATGATTAGAGCTGACATTTACAACATCTCCCATCTGAAGCCTTGTAGATACATTTACCAGGCTGCAAGGCAGGCAGGTGTGATTGTCCCTGTGTCACTGAAGAGTGAACTGAGGCACAGCGTGAGGACATGAACTCGCAGCCCATCCTTGCCTTTCCATGACAACATCTTAGCTTTGCTCCCATCTCCTCATGAGTCTCCTGTGCCTCTGTTCCTGCACACCCACTGGGGAGGCTTGCATGTTGCGAAGGACAGGGAGCTCTGGCCTAGCTCTGCTCCCTGGAGCCTGTAACCACACCGTCTCCTCCCATGAGCAGCACAGCACAGACCATGGCTAACATCTGTGATGAGGTGGATGGCAGCTCAGTAGGAAGAGAGATGTGAAATGGTACGAGGAGGAGTCTCAGTACTTGGTAGATGAGATAGAGGATGGTCTCCATGGCAAACAGGAGCCTCTTGACACATGCCTTGGCAAGTGGGAAGTCAGGCATTTGACTAGCTGGGCAAGGACCTAGCCACAGCCTTCACAGTGAGGCAGGAGCGTGCATACAACTGTTGTGTATGTGCAGGGAGAAGACTGAATACAAGATTTTCTAGGTAAAAAATAGGTCTTCTATCTTCTCCTCTCTTTCCATGAGGAAAGGACAAGTTTATTTCTAATGATGGACACCCTAGATACAACCAAATATAATGCTTTCTCTTGTGCAGCAGAGGACAAGCAAAATTTCACAGCCTGCTTTTTCTCAGATGGTTTGTGTAAGATTCAAGTGCATGGTTGAAGCTGAGCATTCCCATGTATCTCAGAAGATGAATCAGGATGTTGGGTCTGGTTCCTCTTTAGCGACAGCAGCCCTACTGATGACCAAAGTGGTGGCTCTTACACCAGCTCTCTAGGTGAGAAATGTCTGACTCAGTGTTTATGCTAGGCTGTGCAGCACTGCCTGGCTCAGGCATTAAGGTACTATCACAGCACAAATAGTGTGAAGAGACAGTATGCTCTGAAATACCTTTGGCTGGTCATTAGTCAGGAACTCAGTTACACTGCTCTGAGATGGCTGTGAAGGTCACAGCCAGGTTTTGTGCACTCCAACACCATTAACCTTCCTGCACAGCAAACTGCTCTGGGAGACTGGAGGCAGCTGGTTTGATGGGAACTGAAGGCAGAAAGATTTGTTTGTTGGGTGCTTTTGGCTGGATTTTGCGCAAATGTACAGATCAGAGAGAAGCTCTGCTGCCATGTCAATCTGTTCTTGTGCTCCTTTGTCACACGGTGCTGTCAGGTAGAAGGCACAATCTCAGATCCTTTGCAGTGATTTTGTTTCCACGCTGATGCTGCTAAGATGGGAGATTCACAAGTGCACAATGAAAGTTATAGTTTGAAAAGTGGGGCCAGGGCATGTCTGCTCTCAAAATGCCTCTTGTAGGACAGTAATACATCTCAGGTCTCCATGTTTTGCTGTTTCTTTTCTCTCACTTCTGTCACAACATTGGACTTTTTATGCTTGTCTCCTAACACCTTGCTGAGCACACATGTGGCTTTCTCCATGTCTTCCCTCAAACCCATAAGCTGTGAACTTCTGGTTTTCTCTTCTGGTTGCTCACCTCACTGTAAGGCATCTCCATTTTCTGATCCAGCCTCTCTTTCTTCTGGAGGTGAGCCTAGCTGTGTCCCCACCTCCAGGGACAGAGGCCGCCATGCCACCAGGATGACTTATACCTGAATGGTCAGGGACCTGCTGCCACCATGCGACCCCAAAGCTGACCATACCCACTGTCTGCAACCACAAGTTATTTCAAACTCCTTTTCTTTTGTCAAGTCAGAGAAGCACATTTTTGTGCTGCTCAGGGTAATGCTGATGAACTCTATTTCCCATCCCATTCCCATGTGCAGCCTGCTGAATCTCCTGGTGATGTGCCTGTTTGCCTCCTCTTTCCTGCCTCTGTGAAGGTGGCTTTTACTGACCCATGCATCTGAATTCATTATGCAATTCGCATCTCAGCTTTCCACATTGTACACCGACCTGTGTCTTCCCTGCTTCTTCCCACCAAGGATGAGGCTCCCCAGGCATCTCTCAGAGGGTCATATTTCTTAATATATTTAAGAGAATTCTGCAAAGAGGAGTGGCAGAAATGTTAGTGCAGAAATGGCCGAACACTTTGGAGCAGTAGTTAATAATCTAGGAGCTGCTGCAATGACCTGGATGAATTAGAGCAGCTGTCAGGAGGAAATGAAATGTAACAAGTATAAGCACAGCACAGTTAGGAGTATTACAAATGCAACTACAAAGCAGAGTATCCGTGACTGGGCAATAGCAATGCAGGGAGAGAGTCTGGGATAATCAGTCATGAAGAAATTAGGATGTGTAGTTAATGAAAAGCCATAATTAAGAAAAGGCAATTATAGTCTTGGGATATATGAGAGGGAAAATAATATGAAAAATATTACCCAGAATGTTTTGCTAACATCAGCTGAGATGCAGTTATCAATGGAGCTGGGTTTGTACCTCTGGAAGATGAGGGAATCCCCAGCTGAGAAACCATGCTCAAGAGCCCCTGTCCCTCCAGTAAAGCCTCGGCTTGTTAACTTTCATATGGACTGCAAGGTCAACCTATTTTCAGGCTGTTTCAGGGACTGGAAGAGCAGGCAGGGATGAAGCAACCTTTTCTGGACCAGACAGGAGTTTTCACATCTTTGTATTTCACATCCATTTTTTTTAAATCTCTAGCTAGTACATACAGTGATGAGTCCTAAAGCTAAAGCAAATGTGCAGGGAGGAAGAATTTATTTCCTGCTCACAGAGTGCAGTTGTACACACTGTAGGAATTATGCATGATGGTGGGCAATGCACAAGTAGATGTGACATTGCCGATATGCAGGTGGGAGCCAGCTGAGCTGCAGCTGGGCAGCATCTAACACCTGACTAAGACCATTGTGATTCCTCTGATTTTGATGAAGTTCTGGCATCCAAGAGCTTCTGTATTGTATGACCAGCAGGATGAGGATGAGGAGGGAGAGCTGGCAGCAGGCAGGTTGTCCAGCTTCTGAAGGCAGCTGATGGGAGGAAGGTTTACAAGACTCCAAGGTGGGATGTCCAAAGGCCATAGTGTGCTCATTGGAATTGCCTGCCTGCCTCAGTTCTTTTGGAAATCCTCTCACCCATAGAAAGAGGTACTGACTTAGGCTACCCAAGCCACCACACTTGGTACTGGCCCATGGTGTGCTCAAAAAGGTGGTTCAAAGACAGCAGAGCCAGCTGCTAAATGAAAAATAACAGGTTTGTCACAAAATAGGAATGATTTGAACTAATACAAAAGCAATATTTGCAATGGGAAATGCACTGGAGAATGGGTAGCTGGCAACAAAGGCACTGGCCGGGTCCCAGACATGAATAAGCAAGGTAGTCTAAGAACGCAGCATTGAATGGAAATGCCAGCAAACACAATGCATAGAGCAGAAGTCTTCTGTTGCTCTTACTAAGTCAGTGGAAATCTCCCGTTTCCACCAGACTCAGGGGGATGGTGTGAATTTCCCGGATGTAACCACTTCCAGCTATGCATCTCACTCTTCCACCTCAGTGACAAGATGAACCCTCTCAGCCCTGTTCCCTGAGGACACTTCCCAGGTCCAAGAGCTGCGTGGTCACTTGCACAGAAACTGGGGTGCGCTTGGCTGCGTTGATAAAGAGGAAGGGCAAGGGTCCCTGAGGCTGTGTTGCAGTGAGGCCCCTGGGGCTGATTTTCCTTGCTCTGTTCCTTCTCCCTGTGTTTGCCGTGCCAGCACACCATTCTCCAAGCAGACTGATGGGTGGTGTGCTGGGATATGTGTGGTAAAATAGCTGGTGCTTAGCAGAAGATGCAAGTGATGAGGGAGACAAAGTGACCATCTGTCTACCCAACTTCCCTAATCCTATATAGAGAAGAAACTACTTATAAGTCAATATTCCCTCTGTTTCCTCACCCACCTGTCTCTGCAGTCAGCTCCTGACTGAGTTCTTTAATGTCCCTAAGTGGGGGGGAAGGGAAGAAAATCAGGGCTGTCTTACCTCAGGAAAAATATCCATGCAGATAACTGCCTGGCTTAGCCTTTGATGTAATGAAACTTGATTATCTAAGTACGACTGCAGTAAAATTGGATACCATTGGGCCCAGTGTCCTTCCTAATGGCTTGGTAATTCACTTTGCCCGCAGCCGTGGAGAGGCTGTTACAACAAAATCCTACTGCTAATAGAGAGGAGGTCAGTCTTATCCGTCCTGTCACAGGTGGATTACCGCGGCTGATGTTGCCACCGTGGTAGTGGTCCTTTACCCTTTGGTTGTAGTGAGTTCCTGCCTCTTCTGGTATGCAGAAGGAAAAACTCAAATAAATGTTTTCAGTCTGCAAAGCAAATGTGTTTCACCGTTAATGCAGGACTGTCCAGAGGGTGCTGCACTGGTTGCAGACATTCTCTGACTGGGAGATCCCTGACCTGGGGAGATTTCTTTCCACGTTTAAGCATCACAGGACAGATAAACATGGCAAACAAGGAAGGGCTGGATGGAAGAGGTGAAAGAGCTACAAAAATAATATTACATGCTGACGTGGTTTGTTATGCACAAATATTATGCATGCTGCAACATCACTGAAACCAGGAGCTCTGCAAGGGTCAGGAAAGGATTTTGTATTTTACTGTTGTGGTGAAATTTGTGTGGTTTCTAGTAAGTCTGCATGATCCAAAAACATTACTGAAATTACTGGAGAGAACAATAACTTTCCGTGAGGGCTAAAAGAGGTAGTGATTAAATATCCCTTTACTCAATGGTAGCTGACCAAAGAGAAGCCCAAATTATGGGCTAGTATGACAGCCAGGACACACAGAGTGGGGATCTTGATACCAAAGTTTGATGGTATACAATGGGGATGTAAATCAGAGGTAAATAAACAAGAAATCCTTCAGGAGGCTAAGGTCTGGAAACAGCAAGTACAGCAAACCATAGCATGGCCTCGGGAGAAAGCTATGAGACAGACAGCCTCTGTGAGCAGAATTTTGGCTAGAAAACAAACAAACAAACAAACAAAAGGAGTTCCTGTGTTCAAGGTATCTAAATAAAAGGGTTGCTTCCAAGAAGTATCTGATCATATACAGATGAAGACAGGCTGAGATACCTGTCGCAAATACAAGTACAGTGGCTGCAGGTACCAGACGAAGGGGTATCCAACAACCAAGGTCATCAAGTATGTCTGAAGTTATCACCACTCTGCAGCCTCACCTGAGGCTCTTGATCATGTTTCAGTCCCCACTTGCCTACCATTCGTACATAAATCCTTAGAAGTGACTTGAGCTCCCAAGTTCTCTGTGGCTGAGGGTATGGTTTGAAGATGATGGCCTACCCTAACTGACTTTGAAGTGGGGGAACCACTTCTGTCCGTATCACAGACCGCGTGTAATGATCAGTAGGGAAAGGCAGGTACCTCCTGCCTGTGATTCATCTCCACTCCCTTAAACTCCTACTTGGGGATGCATGGATCAGCCTCTGGAAGTGCTTGTTCCTCCCCTTCCATGCAGAGAGCCAACCTTTCCAGCGTGCAGAACTCTCACCCAAGCAGGACTGATGCCCCTGCACCTACTGTCTAAGAGTGAACCTGCTGGAGAGGATACAACAGGCAGGAGTCTCACAGGCAGCTTTCACCTCAGCATGTGCATTTTCTGCTTTCTGCCTGTCTAGTCTTCTGAGATATACATGAGCATGTTTTGTTTTCATAAACACAAAACACTTTCATTCTAAACCCAAATTACCTTTTATTTATGGGAATCTGAATGGAATTACACTAGATAAATGTGGTCTTAATTGCCTTTACAAGCTGTACAAATGTTTATTCTTTTCTTGTTTTGTTTCATTTCATTTTGTGTTATGTTTTTTTTTTTCTTTTTTCCCATACAGCTATATTAAGGGGAAATATTAAGCCTACACAATGTATGCAAACATATTTCACTGTTTGAGCAGGAGGAATTGGAATTGGGCGGTATACTGTAATTCATCAAAAGGTTTGACACTGCATTATCAAAGGATACTTTGCTGTATTTTGAAAACCCTTTTTCCAGCAAACATTCAAGTGCATTGTTAGATCAAACAATAACAACAGTTTAATCTACATTGTGTACTTCCCTCAAAGAAGAGAATAATGGTTCTCTCTGTTTTAAAAAGGAATCCTTTCAGAAATGCTTTTAGAGACAAACACTTGCTGCCAGGAATTTTCTTACTTGGAGAATTTAGTGTTTTGCTGGAGTAGAAACCATACCCTTAAAGTCCAAGATGACAGATAATGGTACTCATTGTTCTGGTGCCACAAACACAAATCCCACACAAATGCACGCTTCCCCTGTCCTTTAGCAGAATCAGGCAACCCGGGTCCCGAATCAGAGTCCACTAAGGCTGCTCTGAACCTCCCTGCTGATGTCAGCCAGCTCTGGATTAAGCCTCCAGGTGATGAAGGAAGATGTATCTGATCCTGTCTACATATTTGTGTATTCAAGTCTGTCATGATTTATAGCATAGTTGAATCTGCGAATGCCGGAAGAGAAGGGATTAGGAAGTTGTGGGGGGGGTGAGGGGGCAGAGTTAGGACATCTAACTTTAATTGACCCGTGAGGTATTCCATACCATATACATCATGTCATGGCCCTCACCCTGCTTTCCGGTCATGGGGGGAAGCTGCAGCTTGTGTGGCTCTTCTTCCGGCATCCGGTTTAGGCTTGCGTGTGGGTGAGAATTCGCCTTTCTCGTAAGTCACTGTTTTTCCAGTTATCAATATTATTACCCTTATTTCCGCTTTGCATTTCTTGCTCCTTAGTTATTTTAGTAAAGTAGTTGTTATCTCAACTTTTGAGTTCTACCTTTTTCTTTTTCTCTCACTTCCCTCCTCCACCCCGCTGATACCGGCCGCTGGCAGTACGCCGGCAGACCTGGGTCTCTGCGACCTGGGAGTGGTGAGCGAGTGACTGTTGGGAGCTATCGTGGGTTAAACCACCACAAAGTCCCATCGACTCAATGTGAAGTGAAGGAGACTTGGCACATGGTGCCAAGAACTCTTCACTCTATGAAAAGTGAGTGAAGCAAGCTGGGAGGTGGGTAAGGCACGGGTGCAGGGCAGCCCAAATAGCATGGAGACCAGCAAGTTCCCACCAGCCTCACCCACAGCTCATGGACAACATGTGAGTGACAAGGGAATCTGATCAAACTTGTGCAGCATTCTCTTATTCCTCACCTACATACTCTGCTCCTGAACAAGGTTGCCACAAAACATGACTGATCTCAAGGAATGATCGAGGAGCACCTCAAAAACTTGTGTGTTCCTATCAACAGCAAACAATGTTGACCCTATAGGGCTTCTTTCTTTCTTTCTTTCTTCAAAAAAATTTAACTACTGAAAAGAAGTGTGCTTAAAATCATAGAATCATAGAATTGTCCAAGTTGGAAGGGACCTCTAAAGGCCATCCAGCCCAACTGCCCTGCAGGGAACAGGGACAGCTACAGCTGGATCAGGTTGCTCAGAGCCCTGTCCAGCCTGACCTTGAAGGTCTCCAGGGATGGGGCATCCACCACATCTCTGGGCAACCGGTGCCAGCGCTTCACCACCCTTATGGTAAAAATCTTTTTCCTTATATCTAGTCTAAATCTCCCCTCTCTCAATTTGAAACCACTTTCCCCTAGTTCTATCACAACAGACCCTGCTGAAGAGTCTGTCCCCAGCGGGGATTGCACTGTGCTTGATCAAGGTCTCATGTACTCTAGGCTGTTACTCTTAAAACTGCATAGCATATTTCTTTCTCTCTTGGCTGTTCCCTTGAAAAAGATTAGGTGTCTGGCAAGTTTTCATGTTCATTTAAAAAGCCAGAAAGCAGCCAGAATGCACCACAGTCAATCATGGCTGTTTTCATCAGGACCTCGTCTGTTTCAGAAGTCGGTGGAAGTTCTGCTTAACCAAGCAGGGCAGAAGTTGTTCTCCGCTTCTTCCTCCTCCCTCTGGCTATTAAGTTGCCTTGTCAAAAGTTCCTGTACTTCATCTCTAGTTTTAGGAGCAGCATTTGCTGGAAGTTAGAAAAGTGAAAGTTAAAACTGGAAAGTTAAATTCAAGAACAAGTCATTAAGGATAATTAGGCAGTGGTGTAGACAGGCCACCGTTTGTCTGAATGAAAAGCTATGGAGCTGTATGGCCATGTTACATAAGATAATGGTGGGAATCATATAATAAGGAATTCTGTAAATGTAAGGGGTCAAAGTGGAGAGCCAAGATGATCTTTTTCTACCAGTGTTTTTTAAGTATACTTAATGACATAGTTTTTTAAAGGAGATGAGCGAAAAAGGGTCTTTCAGGTTTGCCCATTTGGCAGACATTAATTCAGCTGAGTTAAGCAACGTGTAAATGGACCTGATAAATGCTATTATGCCAGCTGCTACATTTTTTTCTCTTTTATTTTTAATGAACACAAGAAAGACCCAAAATTTTTTTCCCATGGAAGACCACATCTAGGGGTTTGCCAGAAAATTCAGAGTGACTGATTTGTTTAAAGCAGAGCAAAATACAGCTACCTTCATTTTTAATAAGCACATAGGGCCTGCAGAGAGCATAGCCCCAGCTTGCCATGCTGACCTACTGTTTGCACTGAACAGAGGCATGGCCAGCCATCTCGACGGGCTACAGCCATGTGTGAGACATGCGGCAGGCTGCAGGACTCAGTGCTAGGGGCTTGCTGGGATGGTCACTCATCGGCTTTGATTTATCCAAAAACTATTCTCCTCTGAAAAGTCATTCTTTAAAACAAAACTTGACTATGCAAAATGACTTTCTCCTTGTATTTTTGAATAGGGATAAGAACCAATTTTTTTTTTTTTTTTAATTTTTCTTTTTGTTGTTGTTGTTGTTTCAAAAAGAAAACCATGATTCTAGATTTTAGGCACCATTTCAGGCAAATTTGAGCCCCTTCCGTTTTATGGAATATTTACCCATACTTCTGGAAGGAGTAAAAGGAGATGATCTAAATAAATACCATAAATAATTTTGTGAAGCCAAAAGTAATTAAAAAGCAAAAGCACCAATGCACTCGTTTGTGAAACACCACTGACCTGCTTCTTATTGATGCTGATGCTGCACATTGCCATTATGAGATGGTTTCGTGTAGCCATGTCCCTGATGCTATTGATTGGAAAGGGGTAGAGATGAGAACCAGCCTCAGCAATTAGTGTTTTAGGGTATTTTAAGCATTTTGTTTTGAGATGAGCTCATATCTACTACATGAAGCTATCCCAGAGTATGTTGCAGTAAAAAAACAAGCCCTCTTGAGTGACTTTCAGGCACGATGCTGTTGACCATTTTCTCTGGTTTGGGAATGGTTTTGTTTGTGTAGGATCTCTACAACTGTCTGATATCCATCCATGAGGGACTATAACAGCTGGGTTTGCCACCAGCCCACCTGGGGAACTTGCCTCTCCTGCCTGTCCCTGTGCCACTGGGAGCTGGGTAATCCCATATAGCCTGTTATGCAGATAGGACAAAACAGCAGGATGAAGGTAAAGCTCCATAGCACCCCTAGAAAATGAGTTTATATATAGAATCACAGAATCACAGAATGGTTTGGGTTGGAAGGGACCTTAAAGATCATCTAGTTCCAACCCCCCTGCAATGGGCAGGGACACCTCCCACTAGACCAGGTTGCTCAGAGCCCCATCCAGCCTGACCTTGAACACTTCCAGGGAGGGGGCATCCACAGCCTCTCTGAGCAACATGTGCCAGTGTCTCACTGCCCTCACAGTAAACAATTACTTCCTAATATCTAGCCTAAATCTCCCCTCTTCCAGTTTATGACCATTACCCCTCATCCTGTCACTACATGCCCTTCTAAAGAGTCCCACCCCAGCTCTCTTGTAGGCCCCCTCCATGTATTAGAAGGCCGCTATCAGGTCCCCCGGAGCCTTCTCTTCTCCAGGCTGAACAACCCCAACTGTCAGCCTGCCCTCAGAGAGGAGGGTATGTATTTCTATACCAACATTGTATAGAAGGTATATTTCTATACCAATTTGTTTATAAGAGCACTTGCATTTTTGAATTTACTTTAATGCTGATGTAATTTGGATTTAACTCAGTTACTGTGTTGTGAGTCTTCAATTCAGGTTACGAACTCTATATTTCAAGTAGCCAGGACAGGCTGCATGTTAGTCACCAGTCTAGCTCATGCCTGCCTGGACCTGGCTGGAAGAGAAGGGAGACTTACCCAGTAGCAGTCAGCAGCACAGGCTCTGTCACATGGCTCCTTGGGACCTGCAGGAGTTACAAACTCTAACTAGATGATGAAGTGGATTGAAAACTGTCTGGATGATGCTTTCAGTACTGGTGCGGAACAGGGTTGTGCTGCCATCCATAGGGACCTGCACAGGCTGGAGAAGAACTTCCTGAGCTTCAACAAAGGGAAAAGCAAAGTCCTGGCCCTGGGGGCGGAGAACATCCCCAGACACCACAACGTGCTGTGGTCCAACCAACTGGAAAGCAACACTGCTGAGAAGAACCTAGGGGTTCTGGTGGCCATCATGCTGATCATGCACCAGCAATCCGTGCCTGTGGCAGAAAAGGCCAACAATATCCTGGGCTGAATTAATTTCCAACAAACACGAACTAAAAAACAGTAGTAAAGTCAGCAGTGTTCCTGGAGAAGTTCAGCTATTCCAGATACTTCCACTTCAGGCCCTCAAACACCCAGGCAGTCAGGATTTTACTCTGCAGTGCTACCATTTGTGCAGCAACAGCAGCCAGAAGTTGGCCCATTTGCATGTGAGAACCATGATTTAAGAGCCTGCCAAGCAGCAGCAGATTGAGTGTATAACACTAAGGAAAGAAAGAGGAATGACTAGGAATTCACAGTGGGTCAGGGCCTGGGATCAGAGTCCTGGTGACAGCTCTGCTGTCACCCAAGTTGGCTCGCAGACTTGTGCAAGCCTGAAGCAAAGCAGCTCACCAGCTGGGGAATCCAGCTTGTGGTACAGAGAGGGAACAATATGGCTTGAATGTGAATGCAGTTTTCCAGATGGTGTGGACCCTTGAATGTTGTTTGGCATAAGCACACAATCCCCACATCTGTCTGTTATGGCTAAAGGAATAAAAGTAGATGTCACCTGAGAAACTCCCCACTGCTCTCTTGGCTTGCCCTGGGGAGGCTGGCTGGCAGTGAGAGCCCAGCCTGCCTCTGCACTGCCCTGCTGATGAGCTGCTTCCAATGCCAAGCATCAGCAAGTGCTCATCGGGGCCCTCCCGGCAGACCAGTATCTTCAGGGCACCGCAAAACTTCAATGGCTACAACAAACATTCAGACAAATGCTCCTAGGTGCCACAGAGAAAAACCCATAAAGTGCTATGAAAATGTTGCCACGTAATCATCATTCTTTCTATGCCCCATAAATGTCGGCATAGTGGGATGATGAGATCACTGTCTGTTCTGGGTAGTGCTGTATAAATTGAACACACAAGGAGAGAAGTGCTACCTTACTTAGTTTTCAACAAAAACTATTTTGATCTCTGTATTTGCTATACCATGATGGCCTCATGTCCCTGTTTCCATTTCCACATCAAAAGATGGCCAGTTAAATGCTCTTGTAGCTACCTACAAATTCCCAGTCATCTGTAGCTTAAAAAGAAATGTTTCACAGCCTCAACTATCACTACCATATCCTCTGTCTTTAAGGTTTCTGTTATTTACTTGTGTTTATTTAAGATTTCATTCTTGTAATCATGAGTATTCTCCTGAAAATCTTAAGTGTAATTGGTTTTCTCTAGTTTTGTAATAATAGATTATAGCTGTGGAACAATATGTAAGCCCTTGTTTCTAAACCTATAATTGCGCATATAGGCAATGTATCATCCATGAAGACTAAGTTTTTTCTTTTCCCAGTAATGAATCACTTTCTTCACACCACTGTACTCTAACCTTATAATGACATTCATTATCACAACATATTCAAAGCCTGTGCTTGAGAGTGTAATAAGAAGCTGTTGTTATAAGGATGAACATGATGGGAAATCTGGTATTTAGAACGGAGCTGAGAATCAGTTCAGTCCAGAGTTGAATTAGAGATGTTTTCTGGAGACTCCACACGTGAAACATGATTACATACACAGATGAGCAGTTACACATGTGCACACATTCTCACTTCCAGTTAAGGCTTCGGTTTTGTCTTTCAAAGGAGTGAGCTTTCTGTTACCGAAGATATAAAATGTATAAGTTAAAACCGTACCTGATTCCCCCAAACAACTCATTAGTGGGAAAGCGGCATGAAAAAAGCAATGACAGTCCCTCCAGTGGGTGAGCCTATCAACAGAGGAGTGGAAGCATGAGACAAGATCTAGCCTATGATGTATGGGGCTTGTGCATTCTCCACACAGAGCCAAAAACATTACCAAAATCCTTACTGCATATAAGGAGTTTTGTTTAGGTTAAGAGTTTTGCATTCATAGCCCCCAGTGCCCCACTCTACTCTGAAAGACCATCCTATAGCCATGTACCTCTAGCAAAGAATTCTTTGTCCCAAGCCCTTGTATGTCTCTGTCTTGGACTTTGAGACATGTCCCATCCTGGCGTCATGATCTCTGTTTGCAATATTGGAATGGCCTCACTTCAGTGTTTTACATGCTCAATGCCACCAACAAAACAGTCTTATGGTTTTTAGCAATACAGTAATGCAAATAAAGGTACATCAGGTTGCTGACAGGCCCAGTTAAGTCTGCTTTGTTTATTTATTTGTTTATTAATTTTATGTAAGGGAGTGGCTGACAGTGAAGTTGATCTATGGAATAATTTGCTTTCTACCAGAAAGGACAAAGAGCTATATGTCAGCAGAGACATACAACAAACTTTGTTTTAGCTAGGAAGCAGATGATAAAGCTATCAATGCTTAGCAACTTGAGACGTGTACAGAGTATGTTCTGGGATCATTTTGCTTTAGGGAATTTTGATATGACATCTGCAACAGTATTATAGCAACACATATATGCTGTAATGATGATAAGGTAACCATGACAATGATGACAGGACTGATTCCAACATACCAGAAGAGGTATGCCGTAAGAGCAGGGGTGCATGAACACACAGTGTTTCAGAATATGAGTATGTTCAGTACACGTGCTTAGATTTCACAGCCTCTTGTGCAAGGGGTAGTTGCTTTCCCCATGAGAGTATCGTCTACCCCGCTGTTCCTTTCTTTCTCCTAGGCCAGGGAAATGGCTGTGGAAGGGGTAGTAAATAGGCTATCTTTGTTTTAGCAATAGAGGGTGTTTGTTAGTGCCGTGATTGGCTTCTGGACCAGCCATACAAATATCACGGTTAGTAATTTCCATGTGACTGGACACAACAAAACTTCTGAGCATTTTATCCACTCTCATCTGGGACGAAACCTGAAGTCAGACCCATAACTGCTTTGAAAATTAGTGATAGCAGAGTCCATCAGGGAAGTCTGTGTTATCACTAGAAGATGACACAACGTGTACGGTCTGAGCGGGGGGCTGGTGGGAGCTGCATGCTGTGCTGGCTGAGCTTGGGCTCATGCACCGCTTCCTACAGCCACAGGAGCCCACAGGGCTCTGCAGTTGTGTCGGTAAGCCTCAGCCTTTTGTCAGGTGGGAGAGGAAGGAAAGTGTTCGTAGGAATGAGGGCTGCCCAGCTCTCTGAGCTTTGTGAGAGATCCAGCATGTGCCCAAGGCACTGCACCACTCCAATGAATGCCCTAGTGATCCCACTTCTTTGGTGTGGTTTCCATCTGCACTGCTGGGACCTGACCTTCGTCATCCACCGGCTGATTTCTGACACATTTGCTTTCTGATTGGTCATGTCATTTAAACAAAAGATATAGCCAGGCAGTTGCACTCAGAGCAATACTTTACCAAATTCTCCTCTTTTCCTCTGTGAGGCCACTGTGGTAGCTGGCAAAGTATAGGAGCCCATCAGCCCATCTTCCTCTTAATGGAAGAAGAACAGTTGTTCTTCAAATACTGACCAATCTTAAAATCTTCACGTAGACAAAACTCCCACTGATTTTAGTGTCAATTTTCCTCTATTGGAATTACAGTATTCAGCCCACTGCTTTGCATTTCATAAGCATTTGATTGCAAAAATGGTCCACAGGTCCAACAGGCTTGGATTAGCACTGTTAAAGACACTGAAATCTCCAGTCTCTCATGTTTCAGGCTTGCAACTTCATGGCAGTATCAACTGTTGCTGCTCTTTTCCACTTTGAAACAGAAAGGAAAAATACAAATGTACAACATTACAAATCTGTTTTGCATAAGCCCTTGGGCCAAAGCCATCTCAGATGTAACTCTATTGCCTTGAACTGTATATATTTTATTCCTGCCTTTCTCTCCAGAGATGTAGTCACTGCAGGCAGTAAGATCATTTGTGAGAATGATTGCAGAGATTATCACAAACAGATCCCAATCTCTAATCTAATCAAAATCTCTGTCTAATACCCTACACATTAAGTCCAAGTTCAAAGCGCTGTATGCCGACTGATGTACTTGGCATCTCTCGGTCCAGGAGGCAGGAGCAGGAGATGAATTCATAAAACAGGAAATGGATCATGGCCAATTAGCAGTGCAGGAACTGTGGTGGGTCATTTCCAAATAACAAATGAGCCTGGCAGGCTGGCATGTCTTTGTGCAGTGACCTGAGTCAGGCGAACGTCAAAGACCGTATTCCAGTGCTGCGGGTGGCTGCACAGCCTGGTCCGTGTGAGTTTCTTTTGGGGCTGCAAGAAGGCTTAGGAGGCTGGGCTGGTCTGCAGGCACAGTGCAGCTGAGAGGGTGGAAGAACCAGAGAAACTTGAGATATAAGTCAAACTTGTCACTGCAAGGCGTTTACAAGTCATCTGAACTATGGTCCCCATTACTCAGAGCCTGGCTCTGTCCAGGAGGGATATCTATCCAGCAGGGAGGATGGGGAAAGACAAAGCTCAGATTTCAGCCAACTCCTTTCCATGATCTTTTCCCTCAGCTACCAAGAGGGGAAGAAAAGTTTTGAGGAGCAGGGATTGTCTAGCAGACAGTTAGAGCCACAGGAGCCCAGCTGAGCACATTGCCCACCAGGCCAGGCGAAATGCAAACAAATGCTACAAGCTGCTCCTTGCAGCAACACAAAGAAGCGAAAGGGCAGAAGGGGAAACAGAGACACAGCAAGACAAGGAGGTTTGCCTTTGTTTGCCCTTGAGCACAGTGGTAGGCACTGACGTTCAGGGAGGTTAATGGGGAGGCAGAGTGATGTTTCCAGCTCTCGGCTGTCCTGGTGAGCACCTGCTGTTTGATAAGGGTGGGTACCCCACATGCAGACAGCAGAACCTGTTCTGGCATAAAGGGAGCCTAGTAACACTAATACTTGGGTTTTAATGTTTAAAGATGTCACTGTTAAACTAGGATGATCAGATTAGTACATTGTAACTTCAAGTCAATGTGAAATAGAATAAAAAATGATGAAGGGACCAGAATCCCTTTTTTGTGACACAAGAGGGCACATACGAGAGAGGAAAAGAGAGTAAAATAGAAGAGAACAGGGAATAAAGACACTTGAAAAGCTTTTCCTTGTGACTTTTGTTTAAAAGAGAGCTATGTGTTTGTATGTCCTTAATCTCCCTCTCTTGTTTTGCAGGCAGAGGATGAGTGGGAACTCAAAAGAATTGACTACTTTAGTACCATTATATATTTTTCTTTATTGAAACCTTCCTAGTTTTGTTGTCTGCCAGAACAGCATCTGAAAACCCTTTCAATGACCTCTTGTATCAGTCGTGCTTTAGATTTCTTTCCATCATCAAGGCCTTCAGCAAATAGTCTCCTCCATGGAAACGCTTGGGGGCTGGGAATGAAAAACTTTGATTTCTAGAAGCTGATACATTAATTGATGAGCTATAGCTGGAAATGAAGCCAAAGGCAACCTTCTTGGAGAAAAAAAAAAAAAAAAAAAAAAAAGGTGTTTGAATCCTGGCCTGGAATTAGGCTGTACAACACGTATTCCTGACATCAGACCAGTTTTACTCATTCCTCTTTCTGTGCTTGTTATTGAGGCTATTACAGATAAACATGTTGACAGCTCATCTCGGAAAAAAGAAACATCTCAGCTCTGCAGAAAACCACTCTCACAGTGGTGTGTGTGGCTGCATAATCTACACCAGTCCTAGGGCAGAAAACTGCATCTGCTTAGACAGGCAGAAAAACCTTCACATTATTTCTTAGTTCTTCAAGTCTTGAGCGAGAAAGCCATGGCAGACCTAGCTGTGGTGGGTTGTGCTGAATTGTTGAGCATTCTTGCATTGAGAAGCTGCGTGGAGAATAGAAATTCAGTTTAATGTAAATTTTCAAGGTCTTGATGTCAGTTTTCACTCTGGTTATGTATGAAGCCCTTATGCTTCAGATTTCTCCAAGAAAACTTTTTGAAGATTCATTTCAGGTTGATCAAAATACATTTCAGCTGTGATACTTCATTTTGATTTTATTTCACAGGAATGTTTTTACAATATAAAATGGAATGCTAAATTAAACAATTCAAAGCAAGACAATGCTTTCAAAACAAGAAAAACTAGCATTTCATTCCCAGAATGTCAAACCAAGATAGCCTGGTGTCAGAGATACTTCGGCTGTTCAGACTGAAATAATACAAAATCAACATGGTAATGTAATAGAAAATGGTACCAATAGTTTATTCAGTCCTCATGGGCGGGTATTAAAAAGGGCACAAGTTATTAATTATTTTTCAGTACTAACATTTTTATTGTTGCACAACTAGGTTTTATCAAATAAGTAATGGCCACTAGAACATGCAAAAGGAAGGAGTTGGACAAAAACAGTTTGGTCTTATGAAACAATCAAATGATTTTTTTTTTTTTTTTTTTTAAATATCCTGTAGGAGATTGTACCATACTGCAGTAGGCTCATAACACTATTTGAGCAAATATTTCCCTAAGGTATAATAGGAAATTTGTACAGTGTCAAATTATCCTACCAGGCATGACAGCTGCATAGATAGAATGAGCAGAAGCATATGCAGAAAACCAAAAAGTTGCCCTTTAATAAGAGGACCCAATAAATAAGAGATACTGTAACTTACAGCCACTAAGGAAGTTGGAATCCACAGTAAAAAGAAGCTTCTTGAGTTTGAGATGGTTGTGAACTGGAGCTGGGGAAAACAGGCAATTTAGTAAGTCCAGGGCAATGGGAGGGAGTGCTAGAAGCCAGGAGCATCACCCTGGGGACAAGGACCAGGACAGCCCTCCAAAGGAGTGGGCTGATGGAAGGACTGTATTAACTCATAGGCTGGGTGAAGTGAAACAGCAGGGAACGCAGTAGAGCAAAGTTAAGGTTATGCATCAGAAAAGCAAAGGAACACAAAAGCAACAACAGCCGTAAATTTAAATTTGCTGATAGGAAAGGACAGAGAAGATCTGGTGGACTCATCATTTAACCATAGCTATGACTGTACCACAGGAAGAATATGCCAGCTGAGGTATTTCCATTTAATACATGAAAGTGTTAATACCACGGTACAAATATAGTTATGGAGATTTCATCTAGGCTTTTGCACACAACTACAGTCACTCATCTTCCAGGAGGCAGCTTAAAACTAGAGCAGGCAAAAAAGGGGCTGTTAGGATGATCCACGGAATGGAAAAAGTTACACAAGCGGAGTCAGAGAGAAGTTATGCTTATGCTGCAGTGAACCATAAATTCAACTTACAGCTATGAAATGTCATGCTTTCCTGAAAAGACTACCCTGCAAGGAAGCAGCTTAAAACAGCCCATGCCTGGGACAGCTTGCTGAGAGCTAATCCACCTGTTTTTGCACTGCCCTGTATCAGCCAGCTTATGGGAGAGTGTGGCATATGTAACCTCAGAAAGCAAATGCTGGGAGGGGGTCTGATTGCCATCCATAAATATGCTGAGGAAGGAAAAGGAGAATCAACAGAGAGGAAGAAGTGCTAGGACTACCCTGGCGCCCGGACAAGTAGTAAAAACTGGCTGTGAGCAAATTCTGGAAATCTGATGAAGGATTTTAAACATCTAAGCTGGATAGCTCGAGAGTGGCCTCCTGGCAGAAAAATCAGTAACAGAAAACTTAATTAGTTTTACAGTTTCATCAAACCAGAGCTCAATTAATATTTTAAAGGGATTTCATGGCACAGCTGTTTGGAATAATAGGGATCTGGATTCATTGATCCAGAAGATTGCTTCCAATCCTGTCTTCCTAAAATACAGCTGTAAAGAAGCCAAGAAAACATGAAAATACACACAAAAAAAAATCCTCTGAAAAGACCAAAAGATTCCATCAAAATCCAAATGAGCAGAACAATAAAGAGGTGCAAAGGGTGACACGTGATCCTGGGAGAAAAAGGAAATCTGAATGGGATCGCAAGAGGTGGATAAGGGAAGGAGAAGGCATTAGGCAACATAACAGAGTCTTCTAGTAAAAGTAAGTGGTGTTGGTGTCAGAAACAGTGTGATTTAGTGTCCTTATTAATAATCTATAGGGAGTGCGAGCTGCACACAAAGGGCTCTCACAGATGGCCCTGGCTTGGGAGGAGCTGTAGAGCAAGTCAGGATGTGGAAATAACACAAGGTGATCTGCTGAGGCTGGGGATGTTGCTAGAGAAAACAGTAAAACAAGTTCCCACTTGTAAGCATGATAACATACCTAAGGCAAAATCCTCCAAAACACTTGTAGTCAATGGTAAACTGCTAGCAGGAATACTAAAACACTGCAGGGAGAGCAGAGGGCCAATTGAACGTAAGTGCATATTGCAGTTTGGCTGCAAATATGCTGATTTTAGGGTGCGGTTCCCTTCATATTTGAACCAAAGGCAATAGCAACCTATTTTCTACACCATTTTAATGCAAATGTATCTGGAATAATTCATTCAGGGGGAGTTGCTGTGCATGGACAAACTGGAACAAAGACAGTGGGAAACAATAAAAATTATCGGGACTCCAGACTGTCTTAAAAATCAGATTTAAAAGCTCTGCGTGTATTGACAGCAAAAGTCCTTTCAGTCCTGCTTTTCTGTGCACCTCCACGCTATGCTCCATGCTAAGCAGATAGACTCAGAAGATATGAATGCCAAGGGCGAGGAAACAATTTAGACTGCTACATAGACACAGTAGTGCCAAATGGGGTGAAATTAGCAACGCGAAACCACAGGCTGACTAGGAGGAAAATCTCTCAAGATGCATTCAGTTGTAGAAAAGCTGCCAGGGGACTGGTGGAAGCCTGGTCACTCAAGGTTTTTATAACAATGCTGGACAAAACACTAGAAAATATACCATGGGGAGCAATTCTCCTCTGGCAAAGAGTGGTGGAGCAGATGATCTAATAGGCTTCTTGCATCTCTAACTCTATGGTTCCATGATTTCTCACTATAAAGCGCAAGATTTCAAGAGGGAAAAGAAATAAATTGAAAGGAAAATATTAGACGGGAAAAACACACACAAAAAAACTGGAGGATGAATGGAGTTCTGTCCTCTTGCCTTTCTGTATTTAAAGGAGTTGCTCCTGGCACATTGTTTTCTTGTCAGGGACACTTCATTTTCTCTTTCTCTCACTTACACATTCTGTCTCTCTACAAAAGCAGAAATAGCCGCTTGGGACTGCTGATGTCTTTCTGAGGAAGGATGCTGCTCTCATGCTTTGGAATAGCATCAAAACTTTGGCCATTTGAAAGATAAAAACCCACTTGTTTTCTTCAGGAGAGGATTTATTTGCGAAGCAAGCCCCCAGCAATACATACATCACAGCATAAGCACCAGCATATCAACCCCGCTCCCTTCCCGCATTGCCTTCCCCGCTGCTCCAGTAAAAGCTCTCATTTGACCGCTTGGCCTGCTTCTCACACAGGTACCCTGCTCTTTGGCTCACAATGCCGCTTCCAACTGATACAACATTTCCTGAGCTTGTCTAGCGGCCTTGGGCTCTTTGATTTGCATTCAGGCATTTCTTGAAAACCCACTTATCTCTTAGCAGAGGGGTAATTAGCTAAGCACAGCCAGGCCATTTGTAGAATCGCAGCAGGGTTTAGGTTGGAAGGAGCCTTTGAATGTCATCTGGTCCAAACCCCTGAAGGGGCAGCTTCGAAGGCTGCTCAGGGCCTTGTGTAGCTGGATCAAATTTTGAACCAAAATTTTGGAAGTATTTCCAAGGATTGGGATTTGACAGCTTCTCTGGGTAGCCTGCTCCAGGGCTTCAACATCCTCGTCAGAAAAATGCTTCCTTTAACCCAGCCATCATTTCCTTTGGTGTAGTAAGGCCTACCCTGTTTTTTCTCTTTTCTGGAATAAGCAAACCTGTTCTGCCAGCTTCTCCTTGAACACCATGTGCTCCAGCCCCTCACCAACATTGTGGCCATCCACTGCAGTCTCACTATCTTGTCTGTACCAAAAGTAAGAAGAGGAGTTTGAATGCCCCAAACACAATGAACACATGATTTCAGACTTATGCTCATTAAGTGTCTGTTTGCACACTTATTACAAGTTTTAAAAAATTTACTATAAATTTTGAAAAAAATTTCTGCTTTTTCATGTTTTTAATAGGCTCTTTCAGAAGTATCTAACACATCGGGAAGAAACAAGTCATTATTTAGGAGCTGTGTGAGATGTCTGTATTACTAGACCTGGGAGAGAAGAGATTCCTGCTTACCTTGCTTACCTGCACATCTGTCACAGTTCGTGATATTAATGATAGTAACAGGACATGGGACTTCCGGATTTTACATCTCAGCTGCACATCAGCACCTTGCACTCCTCACAAAACAACTGGCTCAGTTCCATTTGGGGGAGAGCAACATTTTGGATGGGATCTTGTCACCTGTTTTTTGGTACCTAAAGATCTGACATACATTTGAGCCAGTGGAGGGAGACGCGATGGTGAGTTACTCCATCCCATCCTGGAGGACCTCAGGGTTGAGTGGGGATGTCACACTGGGGACAGCAGCACTCATCAGTCTGCAGGCAGAGGTGGCAGCTGCTTGAAAGACTGTGAAAGTGGCTTTCCTCAGGCAATTTAGGAATCTGCACTTGTGTTCAGCCACAGTACAGTTGTTTCAGTGAAGGAAGACATGAGCTGTGTCTTCATTCTTGGGTTTGCCCACTGTCTGCAGAAATTATAATGAGAACTAAATATTTTATGGCTAGGCACGCCAATGCCTGAACACCCTTATTTGCACAGACAAATCCAGTGATGTAAAACACCAGGACAAACCAGGAAGTTTGAAACACTTACATGCAAACTCCTCTTCAAGCAAAGTGGAAAGGAAATGCACTGTGGCCCGTCCGGCTTGCAAAAGCCTCATTTCCTTCAGGGGGTTGCTCCTGGCAGATGTGAGTGTGACATCCGTCCTGTTCTGTGGCCATCCTGCAAAGGGCACTGTAATGAATGCCATAAATGAACCCTAACTTTAGGTTTGCATGCATCCAGCCCCCAGGTCTGTGTTGCAGCTCCAGCCTCCCTTCACGGCAGCAAGGTCGGCCTTTTCAGTCGCTGCCTCGGTGCTGCTCTGCAAGCCATCCTGCAGCTTGCTCCAGGCTACGTGGCCTTCCATTCCTGCAGTCCCTGGGAAAAATACAACTTTAGAACAGAGAAAACAACCCATAATTCAGCTATTCCACCCAGAAGATAAAAAGGAATATGCTGTTGACTCGTTATTCCACGCGGAGTGCCCATTACTTCTGTTGACTTCAAGGCTGCAGTCACTCACGGAAAGCGGGGCGATAGTATTTACATGGGGATTTCAAGGAAGACTGCACTTATAAATTAGTAAAATGCATGAGTCATCCCACAGCAGTGTTTGATCCAAGAGACGCAGCTATCAGCCCAGCACAACATCCTAGCATCTGCCCAAAAGGCAGCGCACTCTCATTAGCACGCTGTTCCTGGGAGCTAAGCAGGCTGAAGGTTGCAGGGAGATGCTATTGTTATACCAGGAGTAATTCTTATGTTTTATTGATAGCCAATAAACTGTGTGCTAGCCTGAATGCAGAAAGAGACAGAGTGAGCAGGCTGCTGGAGATATCTGTTATATAACACTCAAACACAAGGTGGGGAACTGGCCAAATCCTTTTCAGTTACTTTTTTTTTGATAAGCATCAAGGTCTGTGGAGGGGGACAATCTGAGCAATTTAATAATTAATAAGAATGCATTCATCCAGACACATCATCTATGAATAAATCCTCCAGATGATGTATTTCTGGATTTTTACAACATTTTTTATATTCCACTTTTTCCACCTCTTTTCAATTTCAGTCTAGGTCCATTTGCCCTAAGATATTCCCAGAAATCAGTCAAGTATCTACCTGGGCGAAAGTGAACAAGCACATGGAGCTCTGCCCTTGCCCATTCAGGAGCAAAAGCGGCATTTTCAAAGACCAGGGCTTCAGGCAACACAGGAACCTGCCTGACGAGCCACAGAAAGATGGGGATTAGGTGATGCTACAGGACTCCGTGCAAAACAGACAAAGGTGGGTGCTGTGCACAAGCTGTGAATTACTGTGGGTGTCAATTAACCTCGCAGATCACAGGGTTTATTTGGCTGAATTATTTATCCCAAAGATAAACCACCAAAAGACAGAAAAGCATCATTAAATAGCACAGACTTGCTCAGAGTTTAGGCAGTGAACCAAGTTTCCGATCAATTTAATTTATTAGGGACCTAAATCGTACTAGATTATCAAACCAAGTGGAATAGAGGGAGGCAATGCATTTTGCATTCGGTGCCCAGAATGTAATAAGTGTGTTATTTCATTCATGCCATGTCTCAACCTGAGTTATGAAGAGAAGGGGATGTTTCCTCTGTAGGGAAATTTTCAATTTTTTATCCATTTTTAAAAGCTGTCAAACAGCTGTCATGAAGGAAAAACATTGCTGGTATCACTGGAGCTTGAAACCTAAATGCGAATGTAAAGTGGAGCACTACATATAGTCCCGATACAATGGGAAGCAGCTTAACTGTTTGAAGTCTGTCTTTGGGGAGATTATACCCCGACAGAAAAGGACAATAAGAGAGTTTTGCCTTGGGAAAAGAGAGACTGACAGGTCTGCGTGTTTTTCCGCAATCAATATTGTAGACAGAGCTCTTCTTACATGGCAGAGTTCAATTAAAGAAAAAAAAAAAAAACACGAGAATTTGGGGGAATTCCCCAAAGAGTTCAAATCCTTCCCGGGAGGAGGGAATGTTTTTTTCAAGATGAGCTTGCATGAAAAATTAATGTAGTGGATGGATACATTCATACAAAAAGAAATTTGATAAATAAATAATTGTCTTAATTCTTACTGCCTCACATAGCAATTGCACATCCATATTGACGACTCCAGTTTGCAAAACTAGTCCTCAGTGTAAACATGTGTAGAATTAAATCATCCAGAAAAGCAAAATAACACAAAAGGTCACACATGCTAACTGAAGCAAGCAGCTCGCGCAGAAGACTCTCACAACGTCCAGGAAATAAGAAACTGCCACATGCAGCCAAGGAGCCGGTACAGGGATGAACACAAAGAGACAGACAAAACACAGCATGAAAACGGGTGATAAGCAGAGATTTGCAGCCATCAGGAAGGAGAGAAGAGGAGGCAGCTGCAAAGACAGGAGGCCGGAAAAGATAGACGAATTGGGCTGGAAATATATACAGTTATGATAACAGCTATGAAAGAGATTACATGAAGCTGCAATTAGCTAGCTATACTCGACTGCTATTCAGTCATACTTGCATCTCTCGCTCTCACTCCCTTCCTTTTCCCTGGCACTGGCAGTGTGGGGAAGACAGTTATCTTTGGTGGAGAAGAACTATGTACGCAATGCTCGGACTGGACAAAGTGCTGGCCTGCTCTATGGGCTCTGCATCTCCAGGCTGTGGAGAAGTGCAAGAGGAACTCAGAAAAGCCCGCTGGCCACCACCACTTGCCTCCCCACTGCACTCCTACTACCAAAACAAAACCATTAGGAGTAAACGCGAAGTTCCCTATCCTTCAGTTCCAATGACATTTTTTCTAACATTTCTGTGTCTTTTCTCCCTGCCAGTTCCTCTCCCTTGCCCTCTCCCCCTACTGCATGCTTGGTTTCTGTGTTAGCACTCACCATTTCCTTTTCTTCCCAGTACTTCCCTTCACTGGGTACTTCTCTGCATCTCTCCCAACCTGCCTGCCCCTGCCTAGCTTCTGTTTCCACCAAGAGAAGGCCTTCCCTGTGTTTTGTTCATTATACCCCTCTTCACTGTCACCTTCTTTGGTGTGATGTTGTCTGTGCCAAGTAGAGCCCTAGGATGCACGGCTGAAACATCCTGTCCTTCATCTTCTCGATTACTCCCAAGGGCTTGCTCTCGAGGACAAGCTCCTCTAGAACCACTCCCTGGTGACAACGAACTTGGGATCCCATGCAGATCAAGTAGACACGACAATACCTCCTTCAGAACTGGCATCATCCTAGAAAAGCTTAGTTGATTGTGTTTGTTAAGAAAAGCCAGAATGAACACCCCTTCAGTGCACAGTGCTACGTGAGCCCAAGTTCTCGTTGGACTCGTGACTGGGACTGGGACAGCCATGGGAGCTGTGGTTAGACACCCAAAGGTGAGGGAATGTCAACGTATTGCACAAAGTGCTTGTTTTGAAAGAGTAATCTAGAAATTAGAGGCTGATGGTTGCATTTAGCAACAGGATGCACTCACACTGCATTGTTTTATCCCAAACCATGGCCGTCACTAAGCAATGTATTTCCACCAAAGAGCCCCTCTGGGAGAGGGGCCGGCAGGTGGGAGAGCTACAGGATCACTGCAACAGTGAGCACAGGTCTGAGCAAGAAGTCCTCGGGCAAACAGCTGGGTTTATGTGAAACACCCTGAGTCTGAGGTTTACACATTTGTAAAATTCAACTTTGGAGCAAAAAGGAGAAAGTGATGTGCCTGTGTATTTTTTGAGGTCTTGTCCAAAAGACCCTACTACAGAAAATCCATTTAATCCACCTCAGGGGGATGAAGGGCTGAGTCAACCCTGCTAGGATTTGAACCTATCACTCCAGGGAGCCTAATTATTGCAAATGCAGTGCTTAGGCCACTAAACCCTTCCCTCCTGCTCTAATCACCTCTCAAAGAGTCCCTTTTGATCGTGAAAGGCTACGCAGCACCAGCGATAAAGGCAAAGTATTTAACAAAGTGCCCTAAGTGGAGCGGATCATTATTCATATTACAGCAGGTTTAAAAGAGCCGGGCAAGGATGAGAACATTGGGCTGTAACAAAGATTACAGCAGCAGCAATGAGAATTGCTTCTCAGCTCCACTCTGGGTTTTCTTTCTGCTACACAACAGGAAAATGGAGCAAGAGGAAAGCTGAGCTAAGTCATGTTTGTTCCCCAGCATTGCAACCCTGATGGAGAGTTTACTTGGGGAAGGTTTCATCTCACGTAGCCTTACAAGGTGAGGGCCTCTGGCATCAGCATGCGAGGAGCGTCCCTGATGTGGGCTTGTACGCACGCATCTTGCTGCAGGAGCACAGGGGGCTCTGTCTGGGGCACAGGGAGACCACAGGGAGCAGCGAGGTGCTTGCCCAGGGAAGCAGTTAAAAATAAAAGTAAAAATCTATAAAGGGGAATGCAAACAACAGGTCCTCGAGTTTCCTTGCTCATCTCAGGATGTCTGTAGTATTTCTGCACAGTTTGGAAGGCATAAGTGAAAGCTGATGGGAATTTCTTGTCTTATTATAACAAGGTTCCTGGTTGGAGGAGAAAGGAAAAGCAGAGCTTGGCAGCAAAGTGAAGCCATTTATTTCAAACTCCTTGAAGAAAACATGCCCCATGCTCCTCCTCAGAGATAACACTGCAGCTGATAATTTTGTCTTTCATTCCCTGGGAGAAAAGGGAATTTTTCTCCCTCTTTCCATTACCTGAAGGGGATGCACGCCTTCTACTGCCATGCAGATAGACAAAATCTGAAATGCTAATGGACTGGCAGTGTTTGCAGCGGGGTGAACAGTTTTCTGCTGGAAGGCTGGTTGGCAGGATACCGTCCTGCAGTCATTGAATCATTGCACTGAATCACAGCCATGTTGGCAGGATCCTATTCTGAGGAAGTTCACAGTACTGTCAAACACCTGCTGTTGCCATTGAATGATATTATGCAAGATCTGAAATTCTATTTATCAAGAACCTTATTTGATTTTTTTTTTTTTTTCCCATCCTCTTCAGGCACCAGATTCTCAAATGACTGCACTAAAACCTTTTCCCAAGAGCATTATACAATGCCCAGCCTGGTGCCAGATACCAGTTCTTGTAGGGTGAAATTCTGAATTCTGCTCTTCTGTTTCTGCGCTGATGCAGAGACACCAAGACAGCACAGGATACAAAGGCATACAAGCATTCCTACCTTATGCACTCTGCAGGGTTACTCAGGAAAGGAGACCGAACAGGTTTGACTCATATAACCCCAGCTATCCGTTTTCTTTTTTTTTTTATTTTTTAACCTTAAAAGCCATGGTTGTGCAGCCTGGAGGGAGAGGGCAGTGCTAGAAGTAGGTTTTATCCTCTAGCCTCCTGAGACAGTGATTTTTTTAAGAGACATCTTGACCCACCACGACGGGAAGTTTGGCTTACACATGCTTAGGAGAATACCACATTAGGAGAGTTACAGAGCAAGTATATCCTCATCCCTAATAGCTTATCAGATAAAACAGCTTGAAGTGTATTTTCCTGGCTTATTCCATACTTTCTGCCCTATCATACAGCCACCTTCTCAAAGGGTCCTTTCTCAAAGGCAGTAGCTCACACCTTAGGAAGCCATTCTGACCTCCAGCCTGCCTCTTTCCCCCAGCCCTGCAGGCAGCAGGGCCACAGCCATGTCCCTGCTTCAGCCCTCGCAGCTCTCCAACCCCCTGCTTTACCACCAGACCTGCTCCTTCTCTTTGCTTCCATGGATGTCTCCTCCTTTCTCCCATCCTTTACTTTTGGGACATCTGGCCTACCAACACCACTGACTAGCTGGCTCTTTCCTTGACTGAGGAATGTGCTTTCTGCACAGGAAAGGTCTCTTCCTGCCCAGACTGCAACACCTGCTTGGTTAGCAGCTCATTGCAGGCCAGTCAGCCATGCCAGGCTGCAGCACAACTCTTCTGTCAAAGCCCAGCCTTTCCTGACAGCTTTTTCTCGAGCAGTTGGATAACACTATTGCCTCACATCAAGTTTGCAGTCTGGGTGTGAGCGTCTCTTTGGCTTCTCACATCTAACCCATACCTTAAAGTCTCACCTTTTCTTTAAATAAAAGCAGAACCCAGGCTTGCTTATCCAGTTACACAACTAAGACTCTCAGCCAGGCACTCAGCGCCTTTGGTATCAGTTACAGCAGCACCCTTTCCTTCAGCACTGCCACAGCCTTGCCTTGCCAATATTCCTCTAGAGCACTGCTACAGAGACCACTCTCGTAGCCTGTCTGTCTGCATCAGCTCTGGGCTGAGATTTCTCCTTGGTGTGAAGACCCTGCCTTATCCCTGTGTTATCATACAGTGAAACACAGCATGGCTTGGGTTGGGAGGGACATTCAAGCTCACCCAGTTCCACCCCCTGCCGTGGGCTGGTTGCCACCCACTGGGTCAGGCTGCCCAGGGCCCATCCAGTCTGGCCTTGAGCACCTCCAGGGATGGGGCACCCACAGCTTCTCTGGGCAGCCTGGGCCAGCGCCTCACCACCCTTTAACTAAAGAATTTATTCCTAACATCTAACCTTCTTTTCAGCACCAAAGAGGTGACTTCTGTCTCCTGTTTGCCCCAGTCACTGCTGCCCCCTTGAATCTCCGTTTCTTTTCTACCATATTCTCCTCCATGGTACATAACCCTTGGAGTTTCAAACAGCATCACCCCAGACAGGTGTAAAAAACTCCTGATTGCTGTCCTTGAAATCCTTCCTCTACTCTCACCTCATACAGGAGAGCCTCAAAAGCCTCCATAATAGTTAGGCTGGCAACAAATTCTTGGTGCCCACCAAAAGTCCCTCTCCAGCTGTTCATTTCCCCCACCCTCCTCCCACAAGAAGTCAGCAGCTTTTCAGCAGACCGTGACACAATAGGATTTAACAACAACAAATCTTTCAGAGAGGTATCATGAAAAATAATAAAAAAAGACAACCACAAGCCACACACACAATTTTTCATGTGCTTTTTAGAACAGAGCCCCACAGTTTGCACCTGTCGGAGGAGGGATGAGACTGAATCTGCAACTGGGATGTCAGATAGCAGCTGCTGGGATATCAGCAATGCAGAACTGTGTCCAAAGGAACTTGTTCCCAGTCACATGCAAAGCGTGTGGCAGGGCAAGGACTCTGATGTGTCCCGCATATGCTAGGCTGGTGCCAAGCACTCAGGCATTAATCATCTGCAAACTTACTGTCTTCAAGCTGATACAAGCTAGTCACTTCTAAGCTACCAGCTTGGAAAAAAGGGCTTTTAAAACCAAGAAGGAAGATGGTAATTAACATGACCTGTCTATCACCCAGATTATTAAGATGCATTATAAATGTTTTGTTGCTGGAGATTAATTATGTAAATCTTTACAGGAGTCTCACACAACTGAAGGAAACATTAATTCTTGTTCATCAGCTCTGATTTCTTCTCTCAGTCACTTCCTAAAGCTTGTTTGAGTTCTAGCCTGCTACCAACACCATGCAGTTTCCATTAACAATATTCACAGTGCCTTCTGCGGCAAGTAGCTAATGTTTCTGTGTGCGTGGGGCTGACTGCAGCTGGTAATGGTGTTTCAGACAAACACTGTCAGGATCTACAGAGCTGGCGGGTCAGGAGCTGCAGCTCTGGCTGAGGTCACATCGAATATAACCTGCTCTTCAATCTCTGGCCACTGAGTTCCCAGGTGATTAATGGAAAATATTGCTCTGTGAAAAATAAAATGCCTTGAATGTTTAAAGCAATTGGAAAACTGTAAGGTGCTGGATTTTTTTTTTCCTGGGGGCAGGTGTGTGGGGTGTTCCATGAGCTCTAGGTGTAGGTGAATAAGCAGAGTAGCAATGTCTTTGTTGAGTTCTATATTCATAAACTTTTAATCTAAATACCACTTACTAGAACTCCTTGAAAATGTGAAGGCAGGATTCTGGCCTTAGTGGCACATATATGGGGCAAGTGGGGCTCATCTCGTTTAGCTCTCAGTGCCCACCATTCAAATTCTGTGTATAAGAAAGTCACTTGTGTTCTGGAAAGAGACACAGGCATTTTAAGGTTTGTTTCTGAAGACTTCAGGGTGAGGTGAAATGTCTATTCCATCCCACCAGCCCTAAAGCAAACGGAGGTGTGCAGTTCAGATGCCAATACCTACGTGTGGCTGGGACATATGGGCTATCAGGAAAACACGGTGTTCCTGGTGGCAGGAAAGCCCATATTTGTACCTGCCCTCCAGCTGAGGCCACTGACAACAGCAAAGTGCTAATGTTTAGCCTGTGCTTTGGGATGTGCTGGAGATGCGCTGGTGTGTCCAAGCTCCAGCTTCAGGTTTTGCCACAGCACTTCCACCACTCAAAGACACAGGGTTGTAGCCCAGGAGCTGTCTCAGACAGAAGTGAAGCTGCAGGGGGAAAACCTCATTGCAAATGCATAGTAAATGCTATAGGATGAAAAAGGCATCTCTGCTCAGCTGGAAGGGAACTCAGTTCCTGCTGGATATTAGTAGGCTAAGAAAAAAGAAGCTAAACTGGGAGCAATTCTGCAGCTTAAATTGAAAGGGAAGGTGAGCGTACCCGGCCACACAATTTCAGAATCAGGATTTCTCTTTTATGCTGTAGACCTCACAGCCATATGACATGTTATCTTTGCTGTAGAATTGAAATTTAAAAAAAATCTCTCTTTTAGCAGGGCTAGAACACATGCAACTAATATGAAAAATCTGTGTCTTGTTGATCCCACGTCTCAGTACTTTGCTGACCCCAAAACAATAAGACAGAAATACAAAATATCATTGATTTTTCAGTCTTTCCCTAATGAACATGTTAACAGAAAAGCCTGGCTACTTTGCATGCTTTATAATCTCCAAGCACCTCCCGTGGCTCCTCAGGTGCCAAACCCAGCACTTATTAACACCCTGCTCCCTGGGGCTCCTTGAAGAGCACTGCAGTGTGGCTACAGGCTCCCCAATGTAGCTGTACAGAATTAAAAAACAAGTGTGTTAAAAAAAAAAAAAAAAGCATGCAAAATGCAGAATTAACATGTGAACAAACAACAGGGGCCACTCCACTGATTATATTTTCACTGTCATATTGTATTAATTAAAGCTTCCCGTCCCTTAATTAAAACGAAGCAAGCAGAAAGTCTCTCTCCGCCATGTTACGCGGGGTGACTGAATCAAAGGGTCTCTCTGAGGGATTGCAACAACGCCGCCAGGTAGAACCCAGGGCTCTGACTGAAGAGATCATTCTCATCAATAGCATTCAGTGCTTGGATCCAGATTTCCACAAGGTATTAGCTTCCGACCCAAGGTTTTGCTCTGGCCACATCTTTAATTAGAACCTGCTTCGGATTTCCTAACTCGGCTACAATACTTGGCATGGACCTCCTGCATATTTAGATGACAACTAATGAGGATTTTTATTAAACTTGAGCCTCGGCTGGCTGGGAGGAGGGAACAGCTCTTTAGCATCAGATAGGAAAGACTTTTGCCTCTGGAATATTTCTCAGCATGGAGCAAAGAGCTGGGGGAGGAGAAGGTGGTGGGAACACTGTCAGCACCGCTGCTAATGGGGCCTGCCTGGGGCACGCTGCTCGGCATCCCGTGGAAGCTGACCTTGACTGCTAACATTTACATTTTAGAGGCCATTTGACATACTTGATTGTGTGTACAGCAAAAACTGCACAGTTCTGTGAGAAACATGCAGCTCAGATCGATGTCTTCAGTGCCACTGTTTCCTCTTGTCCTACCATTCTCTGACGTTTGCTGTTTAATCTGACAGTGCATGCTGCAAGAACACCAAGGCACTGCCCCTTCTTGTTACTGCAGGTAATCGATCTCATCAGCCGGCATCGTTCAGGTGCTAACTCAAAGTACAATCTGCAAATTAAAGACCTTCTCAAAACAATTAAGTCACTTGCATTGGTAAGAACAGTGTTTGCTATCCAAGGAACCAAACAGCTGGCCATCATTATGTGCCTTTGGTATCATTTGTCAGCCTTGGCCCCATGGAAGAGGCTGCAGATGTCTGCCAGAGGTATCGCTGGGTCAGATCCCGGAAATCTTCACGTCTGCAGTTCCTGCCACTTCTCTGCCCCACAGGATCTCTCTTGCAGAAGGCGGAGATTTGACGGCAGCTCCCAGTCCTTATTGCCACATGTTTCAGAAGCTCAGCAGATGGCTGCAGGCTCCTACCACCTGGCCACAGGGTGCTGTCACCCTCCCAAACAAATGGCATTAGCACCTCTGAGGGACAGGCCAACCCACCGACACTGATGTGCTCTAGCTCATGATATAAGGATTGCTGAGAGCACACATGGGGCTAGATATGATGGCTTACCAGATGGGTGGTAATTTGTTAAGCTGCTGTAATGCAAAAGCTTTCAATTGAGTATTCAATACCCTAAGATCTTCAGCCAACATAAGAGTCATTTGATTTGCCTTTCGTGTAATTGGAAAAGATAGGAAATTAAATTTTTAGGCTACAGCATGTGCCAGTCCCTTTATTTGCTTTGAAAATAAACATCTCCCTCTCCCTGCTGCTGAAAGTTCAATCACTTATCAAAATAGTGATGCCCTTTGTCCTGGCACATTATTCTAATGCTAAAACATATGTTATGTTAAATATTAACCAGCCACTAATTGGTGCATTAACTGGCCAAGGAAAGAGGTGGCTTCATCCTGTCAGTGCCCTTTTCCACTCTTCTTAGTGCTTTGCTCTTCAGCTAGCTTTTTCTTTTATGCTGCCTATGTCAGCCTTGAGCTCGAGGAGCATTTTGGCTTCTCCTGAAATCAGCTTTGTGCTCACTTTCACATCCTGGCTTATGTGCAGCAGAACTCGCTGTTGTGGGCAATGCGGCCTGGGGGATGAGTTAATGGATTGAGCTCTGGATTTTAATTCAGTTTGGCAACTGTCCTCCTGGGCGAACACAGGAAAATCACTCCATCTATCTCATGCTTCTGTTTCCCAGGTGCAAATTATAGGAGGATATACATTGCTGTTTAAATTACTAAGGTTGCCCTCTCACTTCAGAACACAGTAAAAAAACCTGTGTTGTAAAACCCCATGCTGGAAAATCTTTGTCAAAATAATTGCATCGAGTTATACTGTTGGCAAATTCTTAAATATGAGATCAGTTCACTGGATGCACCTAGAGATGGTGAGTGGCATACAAGCTACAATTACAGTGCGAGATGAATAGCTGGCTGATGAACTGAATGGTGGTGATTTTTCAGAACAAACATGCAATGCTACCTTGATTTGCATGGCAAGAGCCTTGTGCCTTAAAATAGCTTCCAGATCCCTGAGCACAGCAGGCTTCCCACTGAGGGCTGCAGCTGGGGCAGCTATGGGGAGGGAACGGTGGGAGGATCTGTGCGGTGTTGGGAGAACAGAAATCCCGCCCACCAGGGAGGACAACACACTTCAGAAATTGCGGCCATGCTGCAGTATGGTCAGTCCGTCCTTCCTGGTGCCAGCAGGGACAAGATGTACAAACAAGGCTGGGCTCTCGGGAACAGAGCTGAGCTAAGGAGAAATGCTGATGGCTGCAGTCAGGAGTCAGGTGGAACAGCCTGAAAATCCGTGGGTACACTGTGGGCGTCATCCCAAAGTCACCAAGGGGCAACCAAGCCCAGTGAGCTGGGGTGGCCAGCTCCACTGCTAGCACAGCACTGCATCTGCTTGCTCAACACAAGCTCTCCTAGCAAGGGAGATCTTATGCTTCAGCCAGGACACTTCACTAGACAGAGGATTTTGTAGGTTTTCCCTGTTTCGAAGAACTCATAAGTCCTATCCTGCTTCCATAAGGAGTTAATTATGTGTATAGCAAATTCAAGCAGTAAAGAAATTTTTCCATTGTGCAGTCCCCAAGCTTTCGGGATGCTTCAATGGGTTCCTGGGAAATCTCTTTAGGATAGAGTTGGCTGAGCTGTCAGACTGACTGCTAGAGGCGCAGCTGAGTTTGAAATGGCCGAGCAGCGTGCGTGCGAGACGCAGCCCAAAAAGAGGAAGATGTTTGACAAGTGAAATGTTTTTATTTTATGATGGAGAACGAGCAGGAACGTCAGACAGGTAAATCGCCCTGCCAAGCATGAGAGTTCCTGACTGACAGGCTCAGCACCTCCCCTGCCTGCTCAAGAGGATCCAGTGTCTGTTTTTACTGCAAAGCAACTGCTTAAATTGCCATGTGCTGACTTTCCATTACTGATTATAATTACAACATGCAGGTTGAGAAGAGCAAAGGGAAGACTTTGCATTGCAGGTAGAGGGAAATGGGAAACAACTCTTCCTGAACCAGAAAGAAACAAAGGAACCTGGATGGAGTAAGAGAAAGCTTCCAATCATCAGAAATTGAAAGCAGAAGATCCAAGGGAGAGGAGCAGAGCAAACACTGACATTTTATTAAAGTTTAGCCACTGACATCACAACCTACCAATTAGAACATATGTCAAGGACTGACTCCTGCTGATGCATTCTAGCAATGGGAATATCTTTACATACGACATTTTGAAAACGTAACACTATAATGTGAGGTCATTTACTGCCGTACTACGATACAAACATATCTGATGAAATATTTTGTCTGAATGCCATGATAAAGAAGCCCAAACAGACAGACTAGAATGAGATCACAAGGACATCAGATAGTGTGGTATGAAGTTATTTACTCGGGTGAATGGGAGAGCCTTTCTTTAGTTACAAGCACCAAAGCCAACAGATAATTTGTGTCCTTTCAGCTCTGAATGGGTGAAGAAAAAACCTAGTAGCACAACATCATGTATTTTATATGGATGCTACTCAGCAAAGTGTTTAAACATGTGCTTTAATCTGCTACTGTGCAGCAGCTGAGTACTTAACTTGTACTAAAATCCAGAAGATAAAGATGCACTGAATCGGAGAATATACACTGCATTTTTTAGAGGCAAGGCTTGAGAGCACTTTAAAAACGTTATCAGGACTGTTTTCAGATCTTTCTGCTTCTCAAGCCATAGCTACAGTAAGGTGAACAATATAGAGCTTGGAAGGAAACGAAGATTAAACTTAATCAATCCAAAGCAATTCAGAAGATGTCCAGAATAACCTTGCTCTACATAGGAAAAGGTCTCAGCTTTGAAGTCCAATATCTGGAGAATATTCAGAGCAAATAAGCAAAAGCTAAATATCTCTTCAGAAGGCTTTGAAGCTCCCCTTTCTACTGCCGGAAGTTCACATTTCCAGTCAGATGAATGATAAGGTATTTGATCCTCCAGCAAGGCTGGGCACAAGACCGAGCCTTGCACACAGTGGCAGTCGAGACACAGTAACCCCAGAGGTGAGAGTTGGGAGGATCCTTGGAAATAAATAAATAGGCAGGAAACCCAAAATGGCAGCGGCTGGAAGCTGCTCCGGGGTGGGATGTCAGGATGAACCCCCTGGGAGATGCGATACTGCAGGCAGGGCAGGGGAGGAGGTCAAACGTGCAAGGCCCTGCAATTTGTCAGGCGGCTAACACCATCATTACCTGCGTGTGTGTGTGCAGGCGGGCATGCCTGACGGTAAATTACACTCACAGATTTCCAGGGTAAATGTCTTCTTATTGGCAGCACAGAGTACTGCCCCCTCCTATTAGGAGATATTGTTTGATAATGAGCAAGGAAAGTTGGCTCACACAGTGTGAGGCTGTGGATGAGTCACTGCTGAAATCAGCAGCGATGTCAATAGTTTTGATTTTTCTTCCTATCAGACACTTTTCCTTTCTTCTGACATCACTTGGAAGAAGACAGCAGGATGAAGTGCGGGCATGAAAAAGGAGAGAAAGGGCCTGAGGGTGGGCTAATGTATTGGGCCTAGCAGGAGGCCTGGGGAAGTTGCTGCAGCAGGCTGCTCCTGAAGGATGGGCCCCATGGAACAGAGCCCTGTTGGGGCAGGGCTTGGAGAGCTGCAGCCTGTGGGAAGCCCACGCAGGATCAGCAGGGGAAGGACAGCGCCTGAGGGAGGGATCCCACCTGGAGCCGGGGGCAGAGAGCGGGGGTGGAGGAGAGGCAGGGACAGAGCGGTAGGGGCTGACTGCAGCCCCCCATTCCCCATTCCTCTGCACTGCTCAGGGAGGCTGGGTGGGGTGAAGGTGGTTTTAGTTTGCATTTAGTTTCTCAGTGCTCTGGTCTGTTAGCTATAGGCAATAAATTTCATTAATCTCCCTACACTGAGCCTGCTTTGTGCATGACAGTAACTGGTGAGCAATATCCCTGTCCTTACTTCAACCCACAAGCCTTTTTTCTTTGAATTTTCTCCCCGTGTTCCGCTCAGGAGAGAGAGTGAGAGAGCAGCGTGATGGAGCTGAGCTGTGATCAGTGTGAAACCGCCACTGATGAGGGAGACGTGGGGGAGAGAAATAGCCTTCCCAGGCCCCTCATGACTGCTGTTACCCAATGGCAGGTTTGAGAGCGAGGTGCTGGAGCCAAATGCAACTGGAAACCCCCTGGCAAGCAAACATCTGTGCTGCAGGGACTCAGGCTGCACCTCCCCGGCACTGCCAGGTTTGGCAGAGCCCCACTATCAGGCAGGAGCCAGCCCCGATGCACTGGGGGCACTGGCACACCAGCCGCTTCCAGAAGCACACCCTGCAATGCACACCGAAGGAAACCACTTGAGCAGCTCATGTGCCTTGTTGGCACATGTAACTGTCCAGAAAAAAGGCCTTGGCAGCTCACTGAACACCTCTGCTATTCTATGCTGGCTGCTGTCTCAGACTCTATGGGAGAGACTTTTTAGTATTATTTCTGTGCCACTATACAAATTGAAGAACTGTCTTTCATTCTGGCCATTTCAGATCTGAAAAGAGATACGGTAAAAATAGCAGGGGCCTGGGGACAGGTGACAAAGAGGATTAGAGGGATGGGAAAGACAGTGTGTAAAGATTGAGATGTAGGATTTGTCACAGTTCCAGGGTTAGCTGCTCCTATGACCTCTTCGTAGTGCAGAGGCAGGCTCTGTGTCTTCAGGCCCCTGGTGGCAGACTGTCTATCTGTATATCCTTTCCCTGCAAACAGCTCCTGAACAGCTTGGTGAAGCTCTTGTTCAAGAAACTCACTTCTTAATGTCCCGGACTCCTGGAATATCTTCACTCCTCACCTTAGCGAAAGAAATCTGCATCTGGACTCTGGAAACAGCAGCCTCCCCGCTCTGTCTGTCTTGTCATGACCACCGCCATGCTGCTAATCTGGAGGCAACATACAGCCTTCCAGCCAGCTTCCTAAAGCTCTGTTATTAAATTAAACCAACGTCTACATACAGTATTCCCTGCCATCACACCATCACATACCTGATTCTTAGAGACTTACAAGACATCCTCCTGTATCCTCCACTAGATAGTCCAGTGGTAGTGACCCTCCCTTGAAGGCCATGAGACCTGGTTCCCATTTGGTGCTGTCCCACCTCCCTGTGTGACTCTGTGCTTTTGAAGTGAATTCATCTGACATTGGCCACCTAAACCTGAGGCTCCTTCACTGAATTACGCCTCCTAAAGTCATTGGGGAGAGACACTTGCAATGGATGGATGGCTCACCTTAAGCTCATATCTCAGAATAAGGCCTCAGAACAGGCGTTAGCAGGTAGACAAGGAAGTTTCTTCAGGGCTGAAGGAGGATGGCGAGGAGAAGCTCACCTTAGGCTAAACTGGTTCGCACTGAAGTACTAAAACAATGAAGTACTCCTAAGCTAAGTACTCCTGAGCCAAAGACAGAAAGCCACTAGGCTTGTTTCAAGCAGACACTGAAGAATGAAGAAATTATCAGGAATTTTAACAATAGGCAAACCTTCACAGAGGAACCTTGCTTTAAATGTCCTGGTCCGTGAACAATTCCATGACCTGACTTGATGCCAGTTTGTCAGCCAGAGCGAGTGTCAGAGAAACAGCAACAAGGCCTATGGCTACATTGGCTCCCAACCACTCACAGGTGTCGAGCATCACCCTGATGGCACTGAGCTCTGAGTGGCTCTTCCTGGGGAAGCAGCCATAAAAAAAAAAAAAAAAAAAATCCAAAGAGGGGTTCTTGCAGGGGGCAACTGAGTACTTGTGAAGAGATTGAGCTGTACCTCCAAGTCTCCTCAACTATGGAAATGTAAAAATCTCCTCATTATTCATTTTTCATATTAATAAGCCTATTTTGCAGAACAGCCCTTCTCTTAGGCAAACACTTGCCATGGTCCATACCCTTTCTTCCTTCATTGTCATAAATTATCTGGTGAATGCTCCCTGTTAAGATGCTGAAGGTACTTTTGCTATTAATCTTGGCTCTAGCTTTTTCTAGAATATATCTCCTTGCTGATCCATCTTAACCAAGCAAGCCAGTGCTTTGGACAGGAGTCTGCGCTCCCCAGGGACCATCACTCCTGCAAGTTGTAGAGCGTCCATAACAGTGCACCTTTTAATGATGCTTCCCTTTGGCTTTTACCAGGCTCCTAGCAAGACTCATACTTCATTTTCCTGTAATAATTCAAGTGCCACCAGGTTGGTGCTTCTGACAGTTAAATCCTTACCAAGACTTTCTTGACTCGCCCCAGCTGGAGCAGGGAGATGCAAAGTGACTGCTGTGCTCTGGGGAGGTGATAAGGGTTCACCTCTTCAGTGACCTGGAGTATTTCCACTGGGGATATGAGAGGCAGCAGGCAGCAAAGGAGCACATGAATTAATGCTCCCTGCAGCTCCCTCGGGTGCTGTTATTCACTCTTTTCCTACACATCTTTCTGCAGGCTCGCACCCATATGTGGTTTGTGCCTTGTTTACCGCCTTAACCTCCTCTTTTAGCGGACTGTATCAAACTCAAGTCAAAGAAAAATTGTTCCCTATACTAGACACTCAGACAAATATGAGAACTCTTCAGCCGAGTGATTTCAGATGGTGAAATAATTGGTGTACCTATATGCAGGGTAACTATATGCATGCAGAAAGCAGTCACAGCTTTTTATGCCCTTTACTTCCAAAGGACACATCTCTACCCAGCAATCTATGAGAGCATTTTCACAGGCTCAGCCAGTGGAAAGAATTGATAAACACTTGAACAGGTCTCATGTATATTTCATCTGGTAGGCAGGGGTGAGGGGTGCTCATTCACACACACCAGCCGGTACCTAGCGTTCTTCTGGCACTATATAACACACGTCTTTAAATATTACAGCCTATATGAGCAACTCCCTACTTTGCAGACAAGAATAGAGGGGAAGAAGATGCAGCATGACAAGGCAAAGGCCTTTCTTTACAAGAGCATAGGTGAGAAGGGATTCTATTATATTTCTCCAAGTTAGTACCTGCTTTTGGTAAAATGTGTTAGGATTCTAGCATCCTCCCAAACCCAGGTGGGCTCAGATGTTTGTTTCAGAGACAAAATTAATGCCTGCAGAGTATTATGGAGCTCAAAAGCAGACACATCAAGAATGGGATTTTGTTGAGAACAAAACAAAACAAAACAAAACAAGACATTCTTCTCTGAACAGCAGGACCTAGAAACACAAGAACACTTCTTCCTGGAAACATTCAGTTTTGGTGAGTACAGGGCTCTGCTCCACACCTTGAAAATTCCTGAATCTACCCCTTCCCTTCCTTTCTCCCTGTACCTCTATATAACAATGATTCATTTTTAATGCAGAGCATGTTGTGGCTCCCATGATAGTGTTTTACACACAGATATAGCAGGCTAGATCATGCAGATATTCCACACCTTGAATAAAAGCTCTCCAAATATCCTGAGGATGAAAGAGGTGTGGCGAGACTGTAGGAGCACCGTGGCTGGCATGTAAGCCCTGTGGCTGGCAGCCAGCCTTCCACAGAAGTGACCTCTCAAAGTCTCCCTCACAAGGCCCAGTCACCTGCACCCCTACTGCACTCTGCAAAGCAAGGTAAAAAGTCAGTAAAATCTAGAAAGTTAGACATTGTTCTTTTGGGGTATACGGTACTGTGATCCTAAGATCCTGCTGGGAGAGAAGGGTGTTTCTGGACCAAAATGAGGCCCTTCCTTAGGACATGGTCAGTGGAGGAATGGCCCTGGTGAAACTCCCTCTCTGGCCTAATCCCTGATGACTTTGACAACACAACATGCCTAGAGAAGGGCAATAGCATTTCCTGACCTGTGAGTAATTGCGATTCTTCTCTGGTTTCAAAAACTGAGGGTAAATTTTTCAACTAGTGACATGTAATTGCATGCACAACAGAAAGCCTTGCATATGAGGTGTGTGCATCCCTTCCTCCAGGACTTGCTTGGCAGTCACAGAGGCAAGGTCCAAATTTAAGGGAACTTCTTCCCAGAAAATCTAGGAAAACTGCAGTGTACTTTCTTGTGTTTAAAGGGCTGAACTCCTCTTCCAAACAGAGTTCAAGTTGCTGGTAAGCAATATTCTTGTTAAAGGCTCAAAGAAAAACTCTGAAAAGGTAGAGTAGCAATAACTAATCTTTAAAATACCACAGCTCGAACATTGTTGGTCTTCTGTGGAGGCTGGTGGGTTGCTTTTCCCATCATGCTGTAACCTTCCCTCTCCGCCTGAGATTATTAATTTTTGACAGGTTGCAAGGCCTAATTTCGGCTGATCTGATCTGATGGGGTGACCTGTTTCTCTTATCTGCTCCCTCTCTCCTCCTGCACGCCTCTGATGGCCACTCTGGCTCACTCCCACAGCTCTGCTAACAGCTTTTGTTATTTTAGCTCTTGGAAGTGTACCCATCATGGTGGGAGCCAAGCACGGTTTCTCAGCTCACAAGAATTTTTAAAGCCATCTCTCCAGTCTCACACGCCTCACAGGAAGGTCTTACACAAAACCTTCTCCTGTTTTTTCCTGTGCTCTAGGCTTATCACATTGAAGGCTGGAAAGTATAGCTGTTGATTCAATGAACCCAAGCACACTCAGGTGTGGTTAGCTGGGCTAGATTTCTGCATGCTATTCCAGCTGCCAGTTTTTCTCCTCTTAATGCTCTCACTCCCATTTTAGCAGAAATGCTCCTCAAAGATGACAATGCAGCCCATGCCAAGCAATCCCTGGTGCTCACTCTTCCTTTCCCACTGTGGGATCCACCCTCTGGGGATGTGTTGTGGGAAGGCGATGGGGGAATTACCTTCACTCTGGGCTTGAGTCATGGCAGACCGCGTGCATGTGAGAAGGGGTTTTAAAGAAGGAGTGTGCAGCACGCTGCCAGGCCATGAAGGTGTCAAGATCTGTCCTCTCTTGGACTTCTTTCATGACTAACTGTGAAAAACAAGCCAAAAGCTCCAGAATTTCTGGGATTGTGCACATTCTCCATTGTTTTTTAGTTCCCTGGGATTAATCTACTCCTTTTTTTTTTGTATTTTTTTTTTCTCCACTCTGCAAGCTACTGCCCTTTTCAAACTACTTGACAGAACAGTGCTCCGTGACACAACACCGACAAGCAAAATATTGAATGGTTAAATGCTGTTTTCTAAAACAGCACGGGAGAGCTCACCACTAGAAAATGGACCATGACTAGAGGCACTGGGATCCAGTTAATCCAGTTAACACTGGCAGTCTGTGTAACATGGCTGGGACTTAGGGGTCTAAGGGTCTTAAAACAGGATTCTGAGTTCTAAGTGATATAATGAAAAGGTTTGGATTTTAACGTCAAGTCTTCACACTAGGGCAAGCTGAAAGAGCTTTGAGTTTTGTTATTGATTCTGACCTGATGTGATATTGATATGAATTTTAAATACAGTGTGTAGATAGAGAGCTCGCAATGATCAGATCAAATATAGTCTGTTAATGCTAGTCCAAGCAATTTCATATTGTATAATATGATAAAAATTGGACAAGATCTTACTTGGTTCCTGTATGTGAAGCTCTGGCAGGCATGTGCTTTTTATGTTCTCATGTCTAATCAATATATCTTGTTTTTTTTGTTTTGTTTTGTTTTGTTTTGTTTTGTTTTTTTGTTTTTGATTCATCACAGAGCCACTGCCTAAGGACTGATGAAGCTTAAATGCTGTGGCTTTACTTCACACTGATGTTTTCCCCTCCATTTTTACATAATCACTGTCATTCTGGAAAGATTAGGTATTGTATATTGAGGAACATATTCACAGAGCTTTTGTGTTTGCCTTCATAATAATAACAGTAACAAAAGTACTGGTGGTAGCAATAGTACAAGCAGTAATAAAAATCTAAATACTTGTGCTGAATAGCATCCTATTGTGTTTAGGCTCTAATCTTTGTAAATGCTGACCATCTTTTGTCTTCCTAGAGCTAGAAGATGCTTTACTCTTTCAAGCTTTTCTTCAGAGAAACCACTTTCAAGGTTGAGGCATTGTTGGAAGCTAACAACAGTGGCTTTGAAATATATCATTTAAGCCAGAGAGTGACAAACACCCTTCCCTGCTCCTGGGAGAGTAGCTGTGCATTCACTTAATGAGGTAGCTGAAGACGTCTCTGGTCCTTTCCCCACTTTGAGCCCAAATGCCAGAGGCAAAACGGTGAGCTCTCCTTGCATTTGCTCAAAGATTTCAAGCGCTGTGTCTCCATGCCCTTACAGCTGTTGTCACCTTTCTGGAAGGGTCATTTTGACTTGCATCGTTATTAAATCCCATCTCCTTTGTTCTACCCAGATCAATCCTAGGCCATGCATTGAAGGAGCAGTGTGTGCGCAGAGATGCGCTTTGCTAAATGGAGTACGATGGTGAAAATTGTTGGTAGGCGAAGGCAATATAAAATTGACTATAGTCTGCTCCCTTTGGAGTGCATGACACCTATTGATGAGAGGGTGCTTGGGTCTCCGTGACCATTATGCTGTTACCGTTCATGCAGAGTGGCAGTGAGCACACCAGCTGTACCCGTTAGGATAACTGCCTGGTTCAGTGGCACCGAATGGAGGCAGACAGAAAAATACTACTTAATGATCTTTGCACAAGAGCTGCAGCAGACAAGTGTATGGGAACCAGGAATTCTCCATCTACCCCAGAAGATGCCTTGACCTGTAAAGTTCATTTCCTTCATAATCAAGGCTGTGTCTTATGCACTGCATTCTTTACAACATACACTTCAAATATTTACTCCAAAAAGGCTCCTGGAAGAGAAAGTCTATGTACTGTCTTTGTAGGTTATATTTGGAGCATATGCTCAAAGAGAATTCTTACAGACTCTTCTACATGTATCACTTGGATAATGAGTATGCCTGAAATTCTAAATATAGGGTAACAGGCACAGGGAAGAATTCAGCCATGAGATAAGTTACAGATTTATGATGCGCAGCTCATTAGGTTTCCTTATCTGATTCACCAAGGTTTCAATGAAGACAGATTGCCAAAATGGAAAAGAGGCAAGAGAAAATCCAGTCAATTTATTTTGAAGGATCCATTCTTTCCATATGACATTGTGTTGGAGCAAACCTGCTTTAAATCAAGGCATATGCAATGGGTTTATGCCACAGTTTGATTTGATAGTATTTAGAGGTCCTCATCAAATAGTATTTCTTTCACCAAAGCAAGGGAAACAGAAACTTATCCATAAATTGGAAGCCTCACTCATTAATCTAATGAGAGCTGTTAGTTCTTCCTATTTCGCTTTCATGCCTGTTGGGGACAAGAAGGCTTTTTTGTTTAATCATTGTTGTCCATACAGCTATCCCACACTGCAGAATCCATGATGGCTGCATTTTCTGAGAGTATCTCCCCAGGGACTGTAATTATTCATCTTTCAGGAGACACAAGATCTATAATACACAAGTGCTGCAGACAAGAACTAGTTTACAGGTTTATCTCATGACTGAAAGTATAATCCATCTTCACTGGCATGATTTAGGAGGTGCCACATAAGAAAAGAAAGAAAGTGGGTCAACCCCATTTCAACTTGTATTCCCTTGTTCATATAGGTCCTATTCTTTTAATTTCTCATTGACAAGAGCTACCACTTGAGCGGGCAGAAGAAATGGGACTTATTTCTTTTATTCTGCATCATGCCTTGTAGCCATTAGGATTGTGTTTGCACCAGGTTTGGATGCCCTGAAAGCTTTCTTTCCCCAGCAGCAACCTGATCCAGCATCACCCATGCCAGTAGCAAGCAAAACAAGGAAGCTCTGCTTCTACTGGAAGCGGTGGCTTGAGTTCTGATCACATTGTTGTCTCCGTGGGTTAACAACCAAGTTATTAATAGAGAACTTGGCTGGCCTAATGGAATTTTCCTAATGCTTAAATGGTAGTACTAAGCCTCTGAAGAGGGATTCCCAAAATTCCCATGTTTCCTCTAGTCAATAATAACTTAAGACACTGTCTAGTGTCTCATCTTCCCTCTTTTCCCAGCAAGTCAGTTCGTCTCCCACTACCACCACAGAATAGCTCTGCTGCAATTGCTGTAACTCTTCTCCCAAGAAAGCTTATCCTGAAGATGGATCTTAATGTACTTTAAGCGTCTTGGAATGTAATTCGGCCTCTACAGACATGGTGTTGCTATCTCTCCGTGCATCTCAGTTCAGAGGACCAGGCTGGGTGTTTGGAAGAAACCCTGAATTCTCCAAACTGAGAATTTGTCTGGATAATAATATGACATGTCTGATCATATTGCCTCCTAAGCACTTCTTTTTTTTCACTTTCATCCCCACATATTTCTAATTTCAATGCATGCTTAAGTCCTCATCTTAAACAACCCATTCCTCTGTGTTTGTTCTCCCTGCACCCTACAATAACCATCTGTTTTTTTTCCTAAAGGATAAACATAGATTGTCTTTTTCATTCTGAAACATAAATGTTATTCAACAACCCCAAAAGATGTGCATTTTTTAATGCAAACCATTCTAAAATCTATTTTCTGTGATCTTACATCCAGACTTGCCTGGTTACAGAGGCACTCAAGTGCCATCCAGAAATGCTAATAAAGGATTGTTATCGTTGGTCAACACCAAGAGCACAGGCTCTCGACATCAGGTACCTTAGGAAGCAGGCATCATTCCTAATGTCCCTTTCAACGCAAGCCATTCTATTAAAGTATTTAGAGTAACCAGAAGAGTCAGGCAGGCAGGAACAGCTAAACTTTACCCTAGACACCTAGATTTAAGGATCTGCATTTCTCCTGGTATGGTGGCTGACAACATTGATGCTGAAAGCAGTAGAAGTCGCACACCTCTCTGCCTTGCTTTTGGCGTTAGAGATTAAATCAGCTTAATTGGGTCTTTACAGGTTAAGAGAGACTAAAAAGCCCCCAGCGTACCAGTTCAAAATTGCAGAGAGCAAACTTGCTTAAAGGGCCTAAATCCAACCACTGCAACTTTATCTATTTGAAGCTGTAATTTGTAAATACCCCTAAAATACAATGAGACAGATGGAAAACTTAAATCTAGGCGTCTTTGAACTTGCAAATCAAATGTAAATGTTGCGCCTTGAGGATGTCTCTTATTTGGAGCCTGTTCCCTGATTAAAGTCATTCCAGATAGACAGTGTTGGTATATCAAACAACCAGTCATTTTGTAGGCAGAATTACACACTGATTTTAACATGAAGTCACACTTAAAAATCAGTCTCATAATGTGGCAAATATTTAGGAAAAAAGCTCTCATCTCTAATATTTACAACTTGTCCAAGCTACACCACCAGAAGTAAGCTAAGTTCAAAATAAATCTTATTTATTTTTCACTATTTCACATCAGTCATTGAGCTGGCTGATTTATAGGACCATTTGTATCGCTGTAGTGTCTAGAAGCACTTGCTCACTTTAACTGCCTTCATTTTCCTAGCTCATGTGCACTACCATGCAGTCAGAGCTTGCAAACTCTGCAAGGAAATAATCACAGACAAAAAATAAATACAAATGGATTAGATCATTTTCATGAGTCCCAGGCCTTGCAATACGCAAAAAATCAACCCACAAGTAAATGAAAATTATGGTCTAATCTACTCAGTCCATATTCCTTAAATGATGTTGTCCTCCCAAAGACACAACTCATTTCTTTATTCTAAAAGCCTTTCAGCTTTTCAGCTCACCTTCATTTTCATGCAATTATAGGATGGCAAATTATGGCAGGAATTGATTTGTCTGGACTCATACACTGCTACTTCTCTGCATCTGCCTCCCATGTTACTATAGTTTCTCCCTGACACCTACCCTTCTCTGACATTTTGCTAGGAAGCTGACCACTGTGCTTCAATTTATTACACTTTCCCCTTGAAGATATCAATTGCCCCCTGGCAAGAGGAACATTGTATGTCTTTGGTGGACAGGCATATTCCAGAAAGATTTCTGAGTGAGATATACCACTTGCTGTTAGCTCTTCAGACAGGAGGATATTTACCCTTTCTTCTATCCAAATCATACAAAGGTAGAAATACTGTCGTTGCTGTCAGTGGTTGCTCACACAGGGGTGAAAAGCCAGTTTTAGAGCAGACATGCACAACAGCTTTATCCTGGTATTTCAGAGCAAAACATCTGTTGAAAGGGAAAAGCATGCATGGCAGTGTCTCTGGTATTTTGCATCTTTGGTCATGAAGCTTTCTGGAAGCCCTGATGCAGCCAGGACCCCCCTATACCAGGGACACCTGGGCTGCATCCAGAGAGGGGTGGCCAGCAGGGAGAGGGTGGTGATCGTCCCCCTCTACTCTGCCCTTGGAAGGCCTCACCTGGAGTACTGTGTCCAGGCCTGGGGCCCCCAGTACAGAGGGGATGTGGAGCTGTTGGAGCGGGTCCACAGGAGGGCCACCAAAATGATCAGAGGGCTGGAGCACCTCTCCTGTGAGGAAAGGTTGAGGGAGTTGGGATTGTTTAGCTTGGAAAACAGAAGGCTCTGGGGAGACCTCATTGCGGCCTTCCAATACTTGAAAGGAGCTTACAGGTGGGAGGGGGACCGACTTTTTGCACGGGTGGATAATGGTAGGACAAGGGGGAATGGGCTAAAACTGAAAGAGGGGAGGTTTAGGATGGACATCAGGAAGAAATTCTTCCCTGAGGGAGTGGTGAGGCGCTGGCACAGGCTGCCCAGAGAAGTTGTGGCTGCCCCATCCCTGGCTGTGTTCAAGGCCAGGCTGGATGGGTTCCTGGGCAGTTTGATCTAGTGAGCTAGTGGCTGGCAGCCCTGTCCACGGCAGGGGGGTTGGAACTAGATGATCTCTGAGGTCCCTTCCAACCCAAGCCATTCCATGATTCTATGATTCTGTGATTCTGTGATTCTGTGATTCTATGATTCTATGATTCTATGACACGCTCCATGTCCTTTACATACTGTCCTTTGTTCATCTGGAGGAAAGCAACAAACCCTGTCCTGCCAATGATTTTAAGGAGCTGATCCGGGCTGTTTGGGACAAGGACTAGGTATTCAAGGACTAGGTATTACCTCTGGATATACATGTTCTTGATTCAAATCTGCTAGTGACAGGATATCGCAACCATTGCAGAGCTGAATGTATGCATTCACTTGACCGTGTGAGTTACAAAAATTGTGCTTTTACATACATACATCACAAAACTGTTACAAACTGGAGAGCTCAGTTGCTAGCAGCAGGACATAGAATGAGGAGTTAATGGGCAGAAAGGAAACAGTTCAGTAACAAGACAAAATGAGGTGATACTGCATCCAGAGAACTTGTAATCCAGTTCTGGAGTGATGTAATAGCCTAAATATAAAGAGTGAAAGCTGAGACAGAAAATGGCCTGGCAGACATTAACTCATGAAGTCACAAGCCTGCCTGTGCCAATACTACCTGTCCCACTCCTTCAGGACCATGTGCACACAACACCCACCTCACAGCTGCCCCCATCGTCCCCTTATTGCCCTAGTCTCCGGTGAGGACATGGCTCCTTCTCTGTGCAGGGTGCTGCTCAGCTGCGGGTTCCCCCAGTCCTGTGGCACTTGCGATCTAGTTTGAAAATAAATGCAGGTTGTTATAATGCACAACAATGGGGAAGACAAAGAACAAAGGTAAACTTGAATCAAACCATTGGTTTTGGTGCCAAATAGAGCTCTTTATGCCAAAAGGTTCTTCCTTTTGCATGTTTCTACACCAGTAATCAGGATGGGGTCTGGGATGAGGACAGGACATGCTAAGGGTGCTGGGGCAGTGGGTGGCAGCATGGAGGGAGTTTGCCCTGGCTGCCGGGTGCAGTGAAACCCCCAGAGAAACTATGAGAGGGAGACATTGCTCCTTCCCAGCAGCATCGTGACATGGCCCAGAGAGCAAAGAGGCAGCAAGCTCCCGTGCAGACCAAGGTAAGTCTGGGAAGAAAACGAGGCCATGCAGCAGGAGGCTAAATCCAAATTAGGCTTTGGGAGTGGTAGAAGAAATGAGATTTTCCTAGGAACCTACAGAGGACCATAAGGAATGTACATATCCTGGGAAGACCGAAAGTTGCTGGGCAGGAGCAAAGAACAGGCACCATCTGAGCAACCAAGAGTCAAGGACCATCTTTGCCCTCAAGCCTTTTCTTTAATCTGTCTCACTCATCTCTTGGTTTGTTTTGCTCCAGTTTGTGGTTTAGCTTGTTGTTGTTTTTAATTTAGTTGCACTTATTTGTGTACAATTGCACAGGGTTGGACCTCGGATACTTTTCCTCTCTTTTAACGTGCTCACTTGAAGGAAAATGGGAAGTGAATCTTGCTTAAAGTGTTAGACAATGTGTTGGGCCAACTTCATGATACAAAGGATGGAACCAAAAATAAACCCCAATCAAATGGACTCTGCAAGGCCATACAGCTAAGAGCAGGCATCAAAGAACTTACACTGATGTGTAAGGCTTATCAGTAGTCTGCCACTGTGAGTTAGCCAGATAATCTGCTAAATGTAGAGATACTATCCATTTCACAGGCTGTTGGATCTGCTTTACATGTCAGATTGCTGCAAAAAATAAGGGTCAATGTGCTCCATTCATGTATTTTTGGAGTGGTGCTGGGTACTGACAGAGCAGTAGAAAAACACTGGACAGTCCTTGGGCATAAAGTTAAGGGCTCCATGTGGGGTGGCACTGAGAAAATGATTCCTTTAGACAAAATGTGGGCTCAGATACCTTGCTGACCACCCATTTGTGGCTAAGTGAAAGGACACACATCACTGGAAAATATTAATAGCTCGTCTTTGGGGAAAAAAAGTGGAATATAGTCAGCATTAATCACATCCCTGACTCTATCTCAGGAGCCAAGAAGAGGTCATTTTTTTTTCCATCAGGAACATCTTGGTACTTAAGGGAAAAAAATGCATTCACACTTAAAGGTTTCTGTGGTGTAACCATAGAGATGTGTTAATGTAATAATCACATGCAGCCATGTAGGGGCTTGTGCTGTTCTGTGCAAAGGGAGTTAGCAAAGTCCAACCTTTCTCTAGATAAACACACCTTTTTGAAAGCAAAGTTAAGCAAATCTGTAAGCTCTCCAAAATCAGAGTTTTCATTTAAGGTTTAATATGCTTAATTCTATTAAAAATGATTTTGCTTGTGGCCTAAATTCTTGCTAGAATGTGGTGCAAACCAGCGCACCCAGCACAGGTCTGGGGATCTGCACCAGCTAAGAACCGAGTCCAACACTTCCACAGGGCTCTGACATTTCAAAGACCATGCTATGAAACATGCAGCAATTTATCACTACTTTATCTCACTTTATCACTATGTAATCCTGCTGAACACTGTAACAGAGCTCAGTTCTCTGTGCACATGCAGCATACATTTCAGCACAAGAGTTTATGTTCTTGCAATGACAGTTTGCCTCCTTTCCTAATTTTGCCACAATTTACAAAGGGCCTTGAGGCACAGTCATTGGGTGGTAGCTGCTCAGCAAACTGGTTTGTTACAGCTTCTGGATGGGATCAACATTCGTTACACTAATCAGCTCCTTTGATAGTTCTGTGGAGTACTGCTCTGGGACACCACACAGAACCACAAATACAAATATTTATAGTGTCCAATAGCTTTATACCATGGTGAGATATCTTAACTGGCAGCTCCTTTGCCGATGTGCACTCATGCAATGCTAACATTATAGTAAGCCATAAAACTGAAGGAACAGGCCTAGCAAAATCCAGCAAAATGTGCTATTTTCTGTATTTGTAACAAGTGAGCCCACTTCTATGGGATGCCGTCCCCAGCACAGCACAGACACGTCTGGCAGTTGACAAGCATGTTACAAGTCATCTCTTAACTCACTCAAAAAAAGCAACAGCTGATCTGATCTAGTGCTGGAGACAGTCCTGTCTGGAGCTTGTTGCTCTAGGTGGCCCCAAGCAGGCAGTAGGAAAAAGCAATGCTTTGGGGCTTGAAATGAAGTAAACTGAGGCTATTAGGGTGGGCAGACTGCAAAGAGTTTCATGGAAAAATCACAGAAACATTTCTCACTCACCCAGGAATTTGTCCCCTTTAATCTTGAAAACATATTTCACTTCCAGCTCTCCGACATGTTCAAAAGCATTATTTCTATAAAATGTGAGAGGATAATAATTACCTGTCTGTGCTTGAAAAAGTATTGTGCTACATTTGGTTGGTTTCCATTCCGTTTATCCATATAACTCCTGTGAGTTTGTGATTGCCTCTATACACAGAGTACAGCAACAATATGTTAAATAGTTTTTATTTTCCTAAGGCTGTTAGTTGTTTCTTTCCCAAACTGTGGCACCACAGAATGTATATTACTCACAGGCAGGCAGTTCTCTGATCTTCCGCTGCTTCCAGCTTCCAGCAGCACTGCGGGCTTACATCTGCATTTCAGCCCTCGATATTTTTGCACTGTTGGGTACTGAGCCCTATGTGTGCAAGGCTGCACTTCTCTACATGGCTCCAGCACCTCTGCTCTGCCAGCTGATGCCCTGTGGCTCTGAAGTCTGCTTAGGTTATGCTCATCCCATCTCAGTTCCAGGAGGAAAGCTTGGAAGATTCTCCAGAGGGACACACATGTAGGTGTTTGCATAGACTATCACCTCTAATCACCTCTACATATGGCTTTTGAGATTTTCATTCCCCCAAGAGGAGCTGGTATGAAAGCCAGGGAACAGTCAGAGCTCTTCTGTGACTGAACTTCAATACCCATACGTGCCATGAGCAGTCAAGAACAATAGGGAAAATCCAATTATGTATCTGCATCCAAAGAAAGAAGTAAATTTTTCCAAATTTTATTTTCATAAAGATGTTTGGGCTCTGAAGGACTGAAGAGCAGAGAAAATGCTTCAAACGCAGGCATATTCAGGAACTTCATATAGACACATTTTTTCGAGAGAACTGTTTGAGAAAAGGAGTGTATGGTGGGTGCTAAACAAAGGCGATCTGTTAAAATAAGATGGCAGCCTGAAAGAAAACACCACTCTCAGCACCAGACAAGTGTGCGCTCGTCACGGCCAACAGCTCGTGTCAGTCCACCAGAGTGACAAGCCACATGCTACAGGGCAGGTGGAGCCACCCAGCCCCGCCTGGCTGCCATGCCACGAGCACCAGCTGGGACGCTCCAGCTGGCTGGGGGCTGCTACAGCCCTAGGGGGAGCACAGCAATGGGACCGCAGCAGTTGGAGGCATGAGGCTGGTAAAGCACCCTTGGGAGCATAGGTCACAAGTCAATGCCAATCAGCCACCCATTTGTCCCTTCTTGGTCATGGGGTTGTGTCTTTTCAATAGGAATGTTCCCTGAGGATGTGGATCCTCCATTATTGCCAAGGCCCATCGCCTCAGACAACAGTGACCTAAATTAACATGAGGAACCAGTTTATTTATCACTTGGCAGCTGGCATGGGTGAGGTTGGAGAAGAACGCAGCTACAGGTCCCTGAAGAACTTGCACTGCTGCTGTCCTCAACAGCAAGGATGATGACAACAAAGTAAGAGTCAACAGCACTGTAAGTCTGGTGGTTCTCATAGAACAAAATAAACAAACAAAAACGTTCGCTGAAAAAGATGCAGTGGGAGAACTGTGAATTTCCTTCTTCTCCTCGGTTTAAGTCATGCCCAGTTAAAGTTACAGGTATACACATCTTCGATCTGTCAGGAATTTGTTGTGGTTACCAGGAAATTAGAAAGGAGTGACTGTGCTGGTGATTTGTCTTCTATTAAAAAATAAGGGGCAAATGACTACAAAAGATGAGTGACTTGTACCAAAGATATGTGAATTTTTTCTTCCTTTTCTTAAGTAATGCCCCTGTATTAATATAAGCAATTGAGTAGAGACTGCAGCCTCCATTACAATCCCTCTTCAAGGCACTTAGAAGGGATGAGTACTCATTTTGTCTCATTTGCAGGCAAACTTTGCCATTCTGAAATTTTCTATCCCATAAGATCAGATTTATGAGATAAAACAACCAGGGGGGAATGTCAGTCTGATGGAGGAAGGAGGGAGCGAAGGCTGATGAGGTTAATGGTGTGGCCACTGTGCTAACCATGTTTAAACTGAGGCCAGGTGATAGCAGAACGTCCTCACCAGGTTTCCTTGATCACTCCCACTAGAAAGAAAGTGGAAGGGTGGGAAAAAGAAAAATTCAGAGAGAGAACATGGTAGAAATAATGCAGAGCAAGGTAGAAAATGAAAGAAGTACAGGAACAGAGTGGAGGAAAAGAAAATGTTGTACAAAAAGCAGGCAGTGAGCGGCCCATGTAACAGGGATTAGTCAGTCCAGACCCTGGTTTCTCCTTCTGCCCTTCTCAGCTGCACAGGGTGCCTGTTCAACACGTTAAAAAATAAGATGTGTTTCTTTATTTTAGGTGGGTTTTTCAAGTTCAAAACACCTTTAAAGTGCATTAGCAATCCTTTAACACGGAACAGAGGAAAGGCCAAGTACAGTTCTTCCTCCCCAATACACCCAGTCTTCAGTGCTGTACTCTGCCCCAAAAACACATGGCAAGAAAGTCATTCTAACCTCTATGGACCATTGACTTCAATGGGCTCTGGACTGCTTGAGCCACTCTCCTTTGTATTCTAAAGAAACCAAGAGAAAGAGCGTGGAGATCAGAGGCAGCTGAACATCTTTATGTGTAAAATAACTTGAAAGGAAGGGCTTAACCCAGCAAAAGGGAGAGAAAATTCACAGTCCACCTACTCTACCCAGCCATAGATTTGTAATTGTGTCATTTCTGATAAAACTAAAAGAAAAAAAGTTAAAATTACATGGAGAAAGGGGAGGGGCAGTGTCACAGGTCTGAAATAGAAGCCCAAAAAAAAATAATTTTAGGATTTCATCTGTCCCTACTGATTTCCTTATAAGACTGACAGCATGTGGCATTATCTTACTCTAATTTTCTCCAAAGGAGAAGTATAACGCTGTATTAACATTACATTAATCAGAGGAGCCAAATATATCTGTACGCATGCTGTATCTGCATCTATCTCAGAAAACTTCCTACTCCAACTGAGCACCAGCTGGAAGAGAAATGCTTGCAGTGGAGCCCTTTCTGTTTAATCCCTTAATCTTCTCAACATCCTCAAACAGTGGGGTTTCTCTCTCAGACGCGGCTGGAAAGTAACATCTGCACTGTTGAAAGAGAGGAAGCAGCAGCAAGCAATCCACTGAGGTCTCAGCTCCCTCTCTCCTGCTCAGTAGTTTTCTCTTGAAGATGCCTGCAAGGACGGTTTCTATCTAATGGCAATGACACAGACCAGGCAAAAGCCCGGAGCAGAAATATTTTCAATGTCTCAGCAGCTATGCCTTGTCATTCTTATGTGATGGCAAAGGCAGGGGACCTTTACATGCAGCCAAGACCACCAAGATGCATTAACCCATAAGCGTTGTTAAGTCCTGAAAGCTATTAACTTTCCTCCCTTCAGCCATCACTTTTTCTTATTCCCATTTAGTATTTTGCCAGCTTAAACCACAGTGACATTCCTCTCCATGACTTGTCCTGACTGTTAGTCCCAGGCTTAACTAAGGGTTGCAATGCCTCTCCTAGTTTTGGGGTTGAGCAGTCTGGTAACCCAGAGTAGCTGAGGGGTTGCCTCCCAAATGCTAGGTCCCAATTTCATTGGTCTCCAGGTTAGCCCAGCCTTAAAAAATATGGTGAGAAGTCAAGCACAGAGCTCACAGCTTGGCTAAATCTTTTTGCAGTCTAACAGAGAGAGAAAAACATCCCTCCTTAATTAGAATTAGATGGAGAATGAGTATTGATGTATAGAATTCCTATGTGTTAATGTGCTCTAAATCCCAAATCACTCTAACCTCGGATGACCAAAGGGGTCACAAATGTCACTGGCCTCATTCTGGTCTCTCTTTCATTATCTGACTTGTCTCCTTCCTGTCCCTTTCCCCCTTTTCAGTTTTCATAATGCTGCTGTACAAGTACCTTCTGAGAAAGGAGAGGGAACTAGCTTTACACTGTTAGGCTGGCCTGTTTCGGAAGTGGCACCCACTGCCAATTAAGGCAAAATTTTACCAATGCCCAAGAAAAATTTCACAGAAATTTTCCACTCTTCCTCCTTTAATAATGCTCCAATTTCATAATTTTAATCACTTCCTCTAGAGAACAGAGTCTGACCTGTGAGATACCTGAGGGTAAAAGCTGCTTTTTGGAAGAAATATTGAGCGTCAAAATCAGGCTTACGCTGAAAAGAACAGGTGCTGCAGTGATAAGAATGCATGTTTTTGGTCTTCAACCCTTTCATTCTTCCATCTGAAGTCTGTAATTTACCATAGGATGCACTGGGTGTACTGTGACTTCTAATGAAGATTAAACATTCAGAATGCTCTAGTTTAGCTTTCTGGGCTTAGAATCTGTGACTGGTCTCACGGTTTAAGTAAAATTGACCCATGGGCCCAGATCTTCCTTCAGTCTTGGCAAAAGCTTGGAAAGCTTCTAGCTCCTCACTGGGTGAGATCAGGGCTTGAACCAGTGAGCCACTGAACTGCCACACCACAAAAATGATGCCGAGGTGGGACGCTGGGATGGCCCTGCAGTGGTGGTCCAGAAGGACACTCAGAGGACTAGAGACCTAAGCCTAGAAACAACCCTGGAGCTCTGTGGGCCTATGTAAGGCTCAGTACCTGTGGGTATTCTCTTCATGCAAGTGGTGCAGATGGTAGCAAACACCTTCTCCAGGGAACAGAGTCCACTTTGCAGGTTGTATGTGCCCAAACCAGACCACAGCCTTGAGGCAGATCTCCTTAACCCACCTCTCTTCCAGCTGAATCCATCACAAAGAAGACACCACTGTACTGCAGGCTCTTAAATCAGATGTTAATAAAATATACAAACCGTAACTTAAAGATAGGTAAGTTATTTCATTGCAGAAAATTCACGCTGAGTGGGTGAAACATTAACCAGAAAGGCTGGATATTAACCTTATTTACTTTCCATTTATCCACTGGATCCTGAAGGGTAGGCCCATTTCCCTGTTCCTTGTTCAACTTCCAACTTCTTCCCGAGCCAAACCAACCCCATCAATGTCTGGCTTTGAGGCAGGTCCCCTGCCACAGACAGGCCTCATTCTTCTCTTGAGCGCTTCTCAGCCTGCTCCCTGCTTTGCCCACTGCCTTTTTAGCCTGCTGCTCGCCCCACTGTTCATTCAGGAAGATTGTAACAAAATAAATGTACAAAACACAGTAGTGGGCAGTAAGCAAATTAGACAGGGAATATTTGTGTTGTAAGGTTGTGGTATGCTCCTTTGTTTTTATGTCTGTGATGTTTTTAGTGGGGATTTTTAGAAAGCCAGAGTTAATGCAACAGTTCAGGAGAAAAGGAGTGCACTTAGTAAAGGCTCCAGGAAGCATGCAAGGCAGCAAAATCGATCCTTGCAAACCTTGGCCTTAGTCTGCAACGAAGTGGTTTACGATCATGATGCTTTTTGACGTGTCAGCGTCATGGTAGTATGTAACAAAGGCTGCTGCCCTTCCTCCCCGGAGCTTCATTGGGAACAGAGAAAGGAAAGGAGCAGAGGGCTCTGTATTGCCTCCTCAGCCATCCAAATGTAAAAGGAGGTACACTACATGGCAAAAAAAAAATGTAAAACAACAGCTGGGCTCTGTTATTGGCAC
>VXAV01001314.1:220781-236314 GCA_013399715.1 Alectura lathami
AAGGAAAGAAAGAAAGAAAGAAAGAAAGAAAGAAAGAAAGAAGGAAAGAAAGAAAGAAAGAAAGAAAGAAAGAAAGAAAGAAAGAAAGAAAGAAAGAAGTGCACTTAGTAAAGGCTCCAGGAAGCATGCAAGGCAGCAAAATCGATCCTTGCAAACCTTGGCCTTAGTCTGCAACGAAGTGGTTTACGATCATGATGCTTTTTGACGTGTCAGCGTCATGGTAGTATGTAACAAAGGCTGCTGCCCTTCCTCCCCGGAGCTTCATTGGGAACAGAGAAAGGAAAGGAGCAGAGGGCTCTGTATTGCCTCCTCAGCCATCCAAATGTAAAAGGAGGTACACTACATGGCAAAAAAAAAATGTAAAACAACAGCTGGGCTCTGTTATTGGCACAGCAGCCCAGCAAGAGTACCCCATGCTGTTGCCTTCAGAAGGTCAGACACCTTCCCTCACTGTATCTTAACAAGAAGACTATGGTGAACTCTAATCTGTGATCAGCATGTTTTCATTTGTGTTCTGATCCATATCCTGAGTCCTTGCTCCAAACTGGCATGAGTTTGGATGGGTTAGAGGTCACTTTGCTCTATACTGGGCAGCTGGGGGAAGACTGGCCAGGGAGACACAGAAAGTACATCTAAGAAACTGATACTTTTGTCTGGAAAATCCTAAAATGCTGCTGTATAACTTGATGATGCAATACACTGCCTTTAGGAGCTCTGCTCTGCTTAGGGTTTTAGTGGCATACCGGTCAGACAGTTCTATAAGCCCACGCACCTCTTGCATCCAGTTCTCTTGATCCCATTGCTTTGATTTCCAGATTCAGCACTTTGAGGCTGAGGACAGAAAAGAAAGACATGTGAGAATATATTTTTTTTTTTTTTTCATTTTTTTTTTGCTTTTTTTTCTTTAATCAAAATCTCTGCAAGTGAGCTGAGAATGGGGGGGTTCTGCTGCAGCACTATTACTGAGACCACTTGTGACACTTTCTCATTAGCCTGTGTAATGGGAAGCCAATCTGCTGCTCAGGAAGCAGCACTGTGAATGATTTTCAGCCACAGATGATGCAGCCAGGCTTTGAACTGCTTAGGCCTTGCTGTAGCAGAAGCACCAGCAATATTCCCTTAATGCGCATTGACCTTTCGCTGACCTGGGAAGAAGACAAGGCCCCTGCTCTGGCTTAACGCCATCCCTTTTTCTGCAAAGGTTTCTGCTTAGCAGACTACAAGGAGGAAAATATTAGACTCTCTCTGAAAAGCTGCAGTTTATTTGGTTTCGGCACGGTGAAGGGAGAGATGTATGCTTGTTTACTGTCCTCCTGTAGACAAGCAGAGGACATATGACAACTACTGAACATTACAGGGCAGGGATATGGAGTGAGGGCAGAGATATAAATTTGGACAATGGGTGCCCCCAGAGCATTCAAGAGATCTGTTCCCCACACCTTTTAATGCTACATTAGGCTCACACAACTTTTAGTCACCAGGAAAACTGTATCACACAGGATGAAGCTGAGGGGAGTAGGGAGTTCCTGGATGCAGAGAAATCCATTGAGTCTCGTGCTTTGAACACAAAACTCTCTGAACTGGCTCCTGTCTCATGCTCCCTCTGCTCTGAAGCTGACATCCCTTGTACATGCAGCTGCAGAGCCACACGCTTTTCATTTCCATGTCCCATCTCAGCAGGGGAGAGACTGAGGGTGTGCCATGATGTGGGTCCCTTGACCCTAAAGCAACCTGATGTATAACGCAGCAGTGGGCCAGCACTGGCATAGGACCCGATGAACCAAAATTTGAGCCCCAATAACACAATCATAAATGAGGAGAAGGGGAAACATGAAGCAGATGGCAAGGGGTGTGAAGAAAACTTGTCTTCTTGCAGACCAACCTGAACTCAAGGGAAGAGATCATGAAGGAGCAGAACACAAGAAACAAGTGTACTGCTCTGTCAAAAGCATAAGACGTCATACTTGAGCTCGACAAACCTTTGTTGATAATACCATGCAATTGCCATGGTGCCTAGCTGGGCTGACCATGCCTCAAGACCAGGTGCCATAGTTTTATCTCAATTGCCATTAAAATGTCATTTGTGCTCCATTTAGGCCCACTCTGTCTTGTTTTATTTCTCCTTGCTTTACGGATTTCACTATAAGTTGAGAAAAACACAGTATAGTTTCAGTTGCCTCACTGCAAGAAAGTCATTGTACTTCCTTTTCTTTCTCAGCCTTTCTTGATTCTCTGTTTCTTGGGCTGCTGACCTACTCATATGGCCTCTGTTTTGAACTCTGCACTAAATGCCACGGCCTGGGAGAACTCATCCAAGGAGCAAATGGGCATTTGTCAGAAATATCTATGCAAAGAGAGAGCAGGATGGAGCCAATGATGTCTCAGAGAGCCTGCCCTGGATGTGAAATGGTTGTGCCATTTCCATCAAACCTTGAACTGTTCTGTCATCAGTTGTCACCTTGGCAAAGCAAATGCTGGACTGGTGCCAACTGCAAAGGAGCTGAGAAAAAAAGGTCTCAATTTTCCACAGTGCTGGATGATTAGCCGCAGGGCTGTGAACTCTCCCTCTAATATGTGTGTAAAAACCATAAGATTTAGAAGGTGTAAGAGTTTCATTCCAGCTACTTGTCCTATGTAGAATCAGAAACTAGGAAAGAAGGAGCTAAATGTGTTTCTGGTAATAAATAAAACAAATTGCAGAGTCACAGGACAAAGCCCAAGAGAGGACAATGGTAGAGTCAATTGCACTCACCTGCTAACCCTGACACCTCTCAGTGCTACTACCAGCTGGTTTTTTGGACAGCCAGCTTGAGTGTTTACATAAAATTCATTAAAGAAACTCAAATGTTTGCCACATTAATTTCTGGGACTGGTATTTCTGGCACTTGTGATGTTTTTCCTGGTATTTCTCCTCCAGGGTGTAGGAAGACCTCCAGTGATGCACAGGCTCCAGGTTTGATTGGCTCATTATAGTCTCTGCCCTCTGTTCTGAAATCTCCTCATGGGTCCTTGCCCCAATTTGAGATCAATCTGAACATACCCTCTGACAAATTGACTATACCCCATCTCAGCACACTCCTGTTCCACATTCTGCTAAGTTGATTATAGAGCTAATTGGATGCAGGGAACAAAGCAATTTCACTTCCCTAGAAGATGACAGCACTGAAATGCCCAGAACCATTGAGAGCAGCTCTGTGCAGGAGCTAATTTTTCCACCTCGCTTACTACCGGCATCTTTCATGCACTGGAAGTTTTAGGGCAACACTTTTCATCAAAAAAGAAGCAAAGTGCTGAGAAACACACTGCACCAGCCCAGGACATTAACTTGCTCATTCTCAAATCTATGCTGAGGTATGCCCCAAACAGCCCTTTTCACCACTGGGAAAACTAAGAGCCAGCAGCATTACACATCCTAAGAAAAACAATGCAGAGATGGAGTAAGCCCACTGCTGCTCCTGTCTAAAGATAAAAGAGACAAATGGGCTAAGAATAGAAAAGAAAGGAAAGACTGGGCATTTGTGGGGAAATAAGCAGGGTAACAGAGGGAAAGAAAAGGCAGACTAGGAGAGGTCACTCCTACCATGGTGTTGCTCTTTCCCAGATGGAAAGAGCAATGGCGACAAACAACTTTGGGAAGAGTTTCCTGGTCACCTGAGCAAGGGGTCAGCTGAAGGTTGCTCCTCAGGCAAAATCTCATGATTTCTGAAGCCTCTCAAAGGATTCCTGGTACTCAACAATACTGGGTCCTCTTGGATGTAATAGGGAGGGGAAACCTTAAAAAAGTCTTAGCCTCTCAAAGGTCGCCTCAAACACAGCTCTGGAGACAGTGACACATGGCCATCGTGGTAGCAAGGAAGATCTCCCTTGTAAAAACAGGAGGTCCCTTACACCCCGTACATGAAAAATGCCTCAGCTAGCTCGTCACGTGGCCTGAGCCCCGCCAGGAACCTAAGCCATATTCACAGGCATCTTCCTGCAGTGGATGTGGGGCTCTGCAGGGGGAAATGCAAAGCACTGCCCTAGGAAATGCAACCTGTTGTGCGTCAACATTTCTCTCCCCTTCCCAAACAAAGAGCAGCTGGGAGAAAACCTCTACCCTAAATGTAGATTTATTAACACTCAGCACTAGGAAGGCCAAGGTCAAGGGTTAAAGCTTGCCTTTATCCATCACCTCTTGATACGACCTTGGTGGGGCCTTTTGCAAAGGGCAGGGACAGTTGATGCCATAATGAGTTGCTCTTCCCAGGGGACCCAGCATGATGAAAACGTGCAGAACATCCACCTTCATGTACCAGGGCAAGAATACAGGTCTGATTGGTAATAAGTTTCCCATTAAAAATACATGAGAACTTACCTCAGAGAGAGAAAGAGTAGACCCCACAGGATAAAGTCTGCTCAGCCAGCTTTTAATGAAGGCAATTACATCCATTTATTTGAGACTTTCCTTCCCCATTCTTCTCCAAAGAAAACAGGCTCATTTCAGGTAGGAAAACTAGAATGAAATATAAATTCACAACTATTGTTCTTTAACTGGGTCAATTACATTTTGATATTTGAATGACTGTTTTTAATACAACAGAGATGGTGTATATTTAATATTAGCTTACATGAAGGTATAATAGCCACTTTTCAGAAGAAAATGGTTTTTAAATTCTGAGGACATTAGTAGTTTCTAAGGAAGGAATGAAGATACAACTTGGGTGGCCATTGAGACCATTAATTTTAATTAGTTAGCAAATAGATACAAGGAAGGATCTAATCTGTTTCATCCTGAGGAATTAATAGGGTTTTTATTCCTCTCCCAGTCAAGACTACATGACAGAAGTATTGTTGTTTGTTTTTACTTTGCTCCAAAACACAGTAAACTGAGTCTGTTCTTACTTCAGTGCTCTGTCCTCCACACAAACACATATGGAGAACCCATGGTAGTTTGCTCAGTGGACCTATGGTGTTTGCTCAGTAGATCTGTATTTCTGAACTGGAACTCCAATTTCATATTCGCCATAGGCAGTAAAACTCCTCTCTGTTCCTCTGTTACAACTGGCACTGACACACTGAGCTCTTACATTTTTTGCAGATAAGGATGGGGAACAGGGACAGGAGTCACCACTCCAGGTAGAATGACGCCAGGAAATACTGGCATTTCATGTGGGATGAAGATAGGAAGACGATGCACATAAACCAGTTTACACACCTGTCTGTTAACGGAATTAAACCAGCCAGATTAAACGCTTCTCACATGTGAGCATTGCATGTTGTACATTTTGCGCAGCACAGGTAAAGTTAGGGATGCAGGTGGAGTTCATGCAACAGTCTCGAAAAAGAGAGGTGCCTTGGAGTACTCAGCTCACGATACCTCTAACTGTGCCAGCAACTTCAGAGCAGGCACTGTGAAGCACAGCTCTTTTAAAGTTGTCTCCAGCTGGGGACCAAAAGACAAAGGAACCATATTCATTATCATGGCCTTGGTTTAAAGAACAGGATTGAGAACATCGTGTCATGTGAATTACAGCAGCCTCATGAGCCTAAAGCAGATGTGTACTTGCAACAGGCCCAGTGAATGGCCGAAGACGCAGGGCCAGACACCTCTCCAGCCACTCCCAGCAGCAGTACCAGTGAGAGCTGAGGCATAGAACATCTGCCGTAACATGGACACACTCCCATCCTGGGGACCAGCACACCAGATGGTATGAAAATCCATTAAAGACAGACCAGGCAGGAGCCTTGGGCCAACAGGGATCTCAGCTAACCCTAAAGCTGGAGGGATTTGGAAAAATGGCTCTGAGTTTTAACTCCTTTCTGCTCATTCCACCTTGCACTTAGCCCCTCGGGCCTCCCAGAGCTGCAAGCCACAAAGTCACCGTGGCAGGTCCCTGTCACCCAGCAGGGTGTGTCCCCCACCCCAGGAGCTGCAGGGAGCTACCTTGGGGAGTTCTAGGGGCAGCGCCAGCTCTGCCAGTCCTGTCAGCGCAGGCTTTGGGTTCAAGGGGCTTTGAGCTGCAAAAGCCATCCATTTCTCCCTGGGAACCTACTCTGCCGTTCAGGCAAAGTGGCTCTCAGAGCACACTGTTCTTTCTTCACTATATGAATTTCCTACCCAGAACCCACAGATACTCCTCTGGCTCCACCCTTGCTTTTCCCTCTCCCTGCCCCCATAAAACTATTATTTAAAAACAGGAAAAAATACTCTGGCAAAGAATCTTCCCTCCACCCTCTCTGCTATCTGTTTAAATATCCTTGACTGCAAGACATCCAGTACAGAACAGTCATCAATTTTTAATTCATTTAATCTCTTGGTAACAGTGTTCTCGTGAACCGAAGGGCCTCTGAGGAAGCTTTGGAGAAACCTCAAACTAGCATCTTTCCCTGGACCCAGGGATGAGGCTTTGTGGATGCAGCAGACTCCACACATATGAGCATATGTGTTAACAGGGGAAAAAAAAAAAAAAAGAAACATGAGTACCCTTCACACCCAACCAAACCAAAGCACAGTATAAGCCAGAGCACCGTGCCTAGCACAGTGCAGAGTGAAGCACACACAACTGAGAGAATTCCCTGCATCAGAGCTGTTCATGATTCAGCAAACCTGGGAAGGAGCCCTCTGAGTAAACGTGTGGGCTGCCTGAGCTCCTGGTCCTGCTGCTGCTCCATTCTTGTTCCAGGGAGCTTGGAGAACATCCTAATATGCTGGCAGTAACTAAATTCTGCCTGGTTAGATGCCCTGGAAGTCTCAAGAGGGACAGTTTTCCTCCTCAAGTCTGTAGGTGTGTGGAGAGTTAATACAGTATATGCACTATTCTCCAAAAAACTGTCTTCGAGGAATGAGTAAAATGTTACCTGCATAGAATGTGACTGTTAACTGACTTTGAAGGTGCTGTAGGGCAGGGAGCAAGAGCATTCTCAGCTGTCTGCGAATATGTCACACAATGGTATCACACAAAGACCTTCAATGAGAAGTGCCTTCTGTTGTGCCGGGGTGTTACACCAAAACAAATCCCTGTTTCCAGTGTCGTATGCTCTAATTAGACAGGTTAGAAATTAACCAACAGCTCCAGTCCAGAGTCAGCTGGAAATTGACCATTTTATCTGAACTCAAGCTGTCTTTTCTTGGGATGTCTAAGAATTTCTGTTCTCTGCAGATGCTTTTGGAAAGGGTTGCAGGTCTGATCACACTGGCTCTGACAATTAATTTAATGCATAAAGCCACACCAAGAGCACCCGAGCAACACAGTCAAAGTATGCGTGCACACACAGCTCTGGATATCCAAAGCTACTGCCCTCTGCCATTTGATGTCACAGATAAACCCCATGCTGATGAGGGTGATAGAGGAAAAAGGTCTAAAACCCTCAGACTCCCTTCCCAGCTCCCCAGCAGTCTTCCTCAATAGAAACCTGGGTCAGCCTGTGACCCAGTCCTGCTCGGCTTCTAGAGGTCACTGCNTCCCCGTCTAGTAGCCCTGAATTCCATTACCCAAAAAGCATCGATGTAGGGAGGCTGCTTTGCAGGGGCAGCCTGTGACCCAGTCCTGCTCGGCTTCTAGAGGTCACTGCTGAATAGCTCATTCAACAGACTCAGTTGCAAAGAGACTGTGACTCGTTCACAGTTACACTAAATCACACCACATAATTTCCCACCTTTCTATGTGCACCGTAACGTAACAGGTAGGCTCCTCCTTCACTGACAGGCAGCGCAAGAAGACGAAGTAGTAGGCTACAGAGCTACTCAGAAAATGAACATGTTTTTCCCAGGCTCCTTGCAATTATGCAATGGACAGGACATTTGGGGGTCTATTTTTCCCAAAACGATGACTAAAAAATCGTGATGTAAAATATGGCCTCGATATTTAGTGCTAACGCCCTTGTCACGACGCCCTCTGGTAGAGCTGCAGTTCAGCCAGACACGTGATGCTGGGACAATTTGCATAGTTCCTATTTCTTGCAGAGACTTCCCCTAATCTGTGATGCCTTTTTCTAACCAGGTTATTTGTCACTTGCCCGCAGCAACCCCTGATTCTTTGCCTGTGAACCTCCTGCTCTGTTTCACACTATTAAGAACATTATTTTCCATTCTCCTGTCAGTGGAGAGTGCTAGTGATTAGCACTGCAATATCTGGTCCCCTTTATTGAAAATGTTAATCCTTCCTTTTTGCAGGGTTTCTTTAGCCAGAGGTGTTAATACTTGGTTAATAGAATCAGAATGCCTTTTTCTTCATCTTTTGTGTGCATGTGTGTTGGGGAGGGATTTTTTTTATCTTTTGGTCAGGATTTATTATAGTCTCTCTTTTGATTTTTTTTTTTTTTTTCTCTCCAGAGGGACTGCTTTGAGTTTCCATCCTTCCCCCCCCCATTATTATTTTGGTAGTTTTCTAACATTTAGCACTAAGAACTCTCACTGTGTCTAATTGTTCTGTGGATTTTCTGGTTTCTGTAGTCTTTAAAGGGGGCATAAGTATGTATCCTTGAAGGAGGAGTTACCTATGTTCCTCACCACCCCTCCACACTTCAGTAGGAAGAGGACTGAGAGCTGGGAGCCCTCCCTCACCAGCTGCACAGATAAGGCTTTCTTTGCTATTCCACAAGTCTCCCTTCAACCTGAAGGTCCTTTCAGATGATGAAGGGCATCTCCACCCACAGCCCATAAGACATTCGTCTATGGAGAAGGCTTGATGTGGAGAATCTGTACCCTCTTGTAAATTCAGGGATCACAGATCATGTCCCAGGTGGGCAGGAGAGTCTGCTGAGAGCCACATCCAGGCTGGGGAAGGTTGCAGGATGAAGTGCAGGCCGTTCTGTGTTGTGTTGCAGTGATACAGTCTTTTAGAGCTAATCAGTAGCAGCTCGGTGAAAGCTCCTCTTTGATGTGAAGAGCATAGATCCTGTCTCCCACAAATTACTGTTGTGATGACTTTCTTTAAAAGAAAAGGCATCACCTAGAGAAAAGCAATCACCAAAGGATGAAATGCGCCAGGTTATCTGGAGTTTTGTCTCTCCTGATTGCAATCATATCTTATTTTCAGGTAAGGGGAAGCTCCTGTGGCAATGGAGGTAGGAAGCAGTGGCTGTTCAGCATCCATCTGTTGTGTGTACAGAGAGTCTGAGGCCATTTTCAAGGTATCCCCAGAACACGGGTGATACCTTCTAGGGACAGCTTCGTCGGGCAGACCTAGAGCTGGACGCAGCAATGGGAACTGGCGGAGTACCTCCATCCCCCAGCCAACCAGCCAGCCAAGGCGGCCAGAAGCAGCGGGAGGACATTGGGGCCTTCCTCACCTCTTCTACAAACAAAGACCATGAGGTTGTCGGAGTTCTCATTTTCGTCCCTTCTCCTAAATTCTCACGAAAATGTGGCTGTGTTGCACATGAGACGCTCCCGCACACGGAAACGTGGGAAGGTGCTGCTCACAGAGGTGCAACAAGCCGTTTAAGACCCCCTACCAACCACGATGGCACTCCAGGAGCCTGCAGAAGATGCCATCCAGTGGCAGGAAGGCATCATTACAAGAGCAGGCAATGAAATCGGCCTTGGGCAACACCATCTTTGGAAAAGTTGCACCTTGTCGTGACTTAACTACGTAATCAAAATACCCAGGATGTCTGTGGGCCCCGGTGAAGATCTGAGTGACATACATCTCTAATATGTTAATTGCACTGCCTTTTTTTTTTTTTTTTTTCCTCTTCCAGAAACCCTTAGGCTTTGTTTTGCAGGGGATAAATAAAGGGGGATTAGTTACGTTTATCTGTGTTTTCCTAAGTCTTTACAGAATAACTGTTACGTGTAATTAAGTAATTTGACTGTCCTTGACCAAGCTGGTAGCAAATTACCAGTGTAGGGTACAGCATTACTTACAAGGTTCCACTCCATTTTATGAATAGATTACATGGATCTGGGATTTATTGATTTTTATTTATTTTTTGACAGGAACAACTGGAAATAATGGTCTTATGAATGCGAAAATGCAATCTGCTTTGGCAAGCTGTCTTTGTCTAGCAGCATGTCTTTCTATCTGTCTGTCTTCTCCACAAAGGCTTTGCACTGAGCCAGCTGCATAGCAAGTCTGTTCATTCGCAGCTTTCCCTTGGCCAGTGTCAAATGTATGCTAGTGGGATATATTCAGGTAGCTTTTGCTAAGCAATATCATCCTGGATTTGCCCTCTGTGATCTAGTTAACTGATACGTAAATAATTCACACTCTTCTAGGATCCAGCTTAGCTGCTTCCTCCATGCTTTGCTGCCTCTCAAATCACTAATCCATATACCCTTTTTGAAAAAAAAAAAAAATCCGCTTTCAGGGAGGTTTCCCATATAATTGTCACCACAGATTGATGAGTTTCTTTTCAGGAACCAAGAAGCATTGATGTGCATAGAGAACGTAATACCATCCTACCTCAAAATATATTCTCTTGTCTAAAATACAGAAACCATTTCATTTACTTACCTTACTTACTTACTGAGCATGGTAGACTGCTACAGATTCCCAAGGAATACATTACAATAGAGACAGGATACTCTGTCTTAAAATTTACTAATCTTACTCTAACGTTGTTTTTTAGGCATACATTAATTTAGAGTAATCACATAAACATTCATCGTACTAAACATTCTCACCACTCAGCCAACAGAAGGCTTGGAAGTATGTCCACAGCTCCTGACAAATGGTAAAGAGAAAAAAAAAAGAAACTTCCAAAGAAACACTGCCCTGATGTATGTGCCAAGAGACCTGGCCAGAATTGGTCACAGCCAACCTCCGTGCTGTGGAAAAAGTGGTATCAGGGCTAGGTCATCAAAACTGAAAGGCAGCAATGAATTGCAATTAAAGAGTGTTTTTTTGTCGTCCCCTGGGATCTAGCACTCAGGGTGGAAAATGAAACTCTTTCAGTAAATCCCGTTGTGTGGCTTTGTCTTCCAAACACGCTGGGGGAAGTAAGGGGAGGAGATTCAATAAGTGCATCCAGGAGAAACCTGGGATACAGCCAAGAGTCGTGATCTGGACAGTGCCAAGAGGACAGGAGCCCAGAGAGGAGGGGCTGCTTCCAAAAGAAGTTCTATAGAGATTTTATCCCTGGCAGCCCTACCCCCTAGCCCTGTAAGTAACCCCTGATGGCTACTTAATTTTTAGTACATGCAAGCCCTCTGTTCTAATGGCATGGTCGTGATGTCTCTGTTTCTCAAGGATACCTAGGTGGGTTTCCTCAGGGAAGTAAGCTGCACTCAGCCATGCCTGTGCTGGAGATAGGACACAACATGCTCTTTTGGGACAGGGAGAGGCAGCGTAGGGGGCTCAGAGCCATTTCTTCAGTCTTGACCAATCCTCCCCTTCAGGTGGACCAAGGAGTGACAAGCATGCAGGATCCTTGCATGGGCCACCTTCCCTGTGGCTGGGTGCCAGGCAGGCAGCCCGAGGGAACTGCACCTGTCCCCACATGCCGGACCTTCCAGGCCACACCTTTGGCATGAAGGCCTTTCTCCCCTCTCCTTCATCTCCCACATGCAGCATCATCAGTCCTTACAAGTTGCCGAAAGTCCACGAACAGCAGCCATGGTTGTCCCACCTTAGTCTGAACAGAGATTTACAAGGAAGTTTTATTCCTGGTGAGCTGTAACTGCGGGTTTCATACATGCCACTGAGAGAGGCTGCTGATTATTTGGCTTGTGTTAGGAGTTTCTCCAATGCTGGCCTTGTCAAAACCACAGATTCCACAGTCAAGAACATGAGATTTGGCTTTCCTCAGTCAAAAGGAGCTCAAACTTCATTGTATCCCTTTTGTCTGACATGGGAGACTCAAAACTTCTTTCTCCAGCAGCCCAGATGTTGCCTCTTGGACTGTATAAAGCAAAGCTATAAAGGATCCTGAAGAAGCAAACAACCGCATCATACTATTATCATATTTTTAAGCCAGAGTATAAGCATGTCAGAAACCTTTTGCTTTTTCACTTGGAACCTGTCTTTTTATGTAAGCATTTCTTCAGACAGAATAAAAAATAAATAAATAAGAAGTCCTAATTCATTTCACTTTTAAATTGCAACGGGGGGAAAATCACACAACAGAAGAAACTTCACTTTCTCAAATGGTCTTTTGCAACCAGCAGCATGGCAACTTAGAGATGCCCCTATCCCTTCAGTTCCTTGGGTCTTGGCCAGTTCACGGGAGAGAAAATAAAACCAACCAACCTGACTGGATTCCTTGCAACAGCTCTGGCCACTCCTACTGCTCTGTGGCTGCTGCCCCACGCTTCAATGGAGAGCATGAATATTGCAGGAGCTGCTCATCCGCTTACACTGGTCAAAAAGATTCAAGAGCACCTGGCTTCCCTCCTTGAGGAGGAGGGAGTGTCCCAGCCCCACAGCACAAACGCTCTGCCCTTGGCTGTCTGATAGCCCATGGAGCACAGAGCTAGCCTTTAGTAGTCTATGTGTTCCTGCACTTTCCCTGAAAACTCCTGAGCTAGGAAGATGCTGTGGAGCAGCTTTTTCTCTCCAGACACCTGGGTTTCTTGACCTCATTAGCAGTAGAATAGAGGCCATCTATAACAGATTTTTCTTTTGCCTGATTGCTTATTGTGTAGAAACTCTTGCTGTAATACCTTCTCCCCACTCCATTTTTCACAGATTTGGACACATTCACCATATTCAGTGATGCATCATCACCCCTTAGGAAATCCTGGAGTGTTTGAGGACAGCTTTTAATCTGGAGGGCTGCAGAGAGCATTGGCTCTCTCCTGGTTCCAGGCTTTCAGCTGCTACAGGGATCAGGGACAAACAACATGGATAAACACTGTGTTATGTGCTTACTGACTGAGCCTCTCTCCTATTCAGAGGCACTTCTCTGTCTTTGCAGGGGTTTTGTTTTTTGAAAGGTAAGCGTTACTTTAATATTTTTAATGAATTTCTATTACAGTAGTTACATTTGTCAGTCCCTTGTATGCATTGGGCATTGCTGAGATTTAACATAGGGAAAGGAGACAATTCTCTGAACTGCTGGTGGCAGATCAAATAGTTGTAGTCTCCTAAGAAAGGAAAAATGTACTTAGTTCTCCAGCTTTTCTTACATGGCAGTGCCCATTTTGTTTTACATGGCGCCAACAAGATGCTGAAAAATTTCCTGGACATAATAACCCCTTTTACCTTGGCAGCCCAGCAAGAACGGCTTTCTCAGAAATCTCCCTAATCAATTGACTTCGCCAAGTCTTTCGTTTAACGAGTCCTGTGATAGCTTCCCGCGTTTTCCCACAAGTGATACCAAACTAATGGGTTTGTAGTTTCCTAGTTGGTGTCTTGGCCTTTTGTTGTCTCATTAGGCACATGCTGGCCTGCTGGGAGCAATGTGCTGAGCTGATAAAGATGCTGGATGAGGTTCTTTTCTTGTCCTAGTTTCCTTCCGCATTCTTGGACCCACTGATGTCAAAACGTTGCAGTGAATGTGGATAAGATAAAAAGATCAAAGTCCCTCTACACAGGCACTTCTTACTTTGTGGTTAATCCAGTGTCCTACATATCCTATGAAGTCAAAGCATGCTACTCCAAATCTGTCTTGCCTTTATGATCTTAGCCCAAATTCAAATGAGCATATTCTTAAAATATATGTGGGTGCTTCATTGTACATACAAATAAAATACTGATAAAGAAATTTAAGGGCCCAGTAAATCTAACTTTATGCCTCTGTCAAGCAATCCAAAACAAAACAGTATATGAAATCATTACGTTTTTAAGCAGTGTTATTTTCAGCACACAGCTGCTTTCCAAATGCCATTCTCTCTGTCGTGTTTAGAGTCACTGTCCTTAAACAACAGACTTTTCTTAGAAAGAACAGAAACAAACAGGTTTTGTTCTTTTTGTAAATAATTTCAATTCTTTTCCTGCCTTTTACTAGACATCACTTATTTTCCAAATATTCCTGTAAATCCCATAAATAGCTAATGGCTGCACGCCCACTGCACGCGTAAACGCTCACACTTCACTTTTCACACTCTCCTTTTGGCCATCAGTCATGCTGCACATGTGATGGTGTTCATCTTTTCTTCCTTCAGAAAAATGCTTCAATAAATCAAAACACCAAGAAAAAAACCTACCCACGGCCACAGAGATTCTTTCACAGAACCTGAGCTTCTGAGTTCATAGTGCTAATTCTTTCCTGTTCACTTGATTTAGTTGTCCTGTTTACTGCTGCCATAACAGGTAGGTACCTGTGGCCACGGGCTTCCTCAAGGACAGACATTGGTTGTGGGGCTGAGGAAGAGCTCTAAGAGTTGAGGATTCTGAAAACAACTTCTTCAGCATCCTTGGACAGGGATCCCACCACCAAGCCCTTGCACACCCTGGGCAGAAAAGCTCCCCACACCTTCTCATGGCACTGAGCCATTGCACAGCCAGGAATACAGCCACAACAGAGTGAGAAGGAAGAGGCTTTGGTCAGCCTAGCTGTCAAGGTACCAGCCTGGGAGGGGAGTGATACAAGCATCCTGGGTTATTTCTGTGTAATTTCTCTCTGATGATAATCTGATATACACACAGAGGAGCAGCAACTAGAACTCCCGTTCTGGTCCTTGGTGTGGTTACTGCTTGGTCAGGACAGTCTTGGATATGATGGGAGCTCCAAATCATGATGAGTGCTTGTTTTTACATGCCAATCACAGATTGTAATCCCTGATTTTTGCAGTGCCACCTCCAGTGTTTTTAGTCAGCAGTAATTTACTTGTCCTCTAATCCCCTAGACAGGAGAACACAGGGACTTGAAGCAATATAGCTAAACCTTTATGTCACTGCACACAATCACATATATCTTCACCTACTGATAAAATATATTTGATTTGTACAGTCACCATAATAATAAGGCCAGGTATCTCAGGGATGCAAGAATAATAGTTGGAGACATGGTAACATATTTCATTTATAAGCCAATTTGCCAGTTTGTGTCTACTATTGCCTAGAGAGCTCTTTTTCTTTTTCTTTTTCTTTTTCTTTTTCTTTTTCTTTTTCTTTTTCTTTTTCTTTTTCTTTTTCTTTTTCTTTTTCTTTTTCTTTTTCTTTTTCTTTTTCTTTTTCTTTTTTCTTTTTCTTTTTTTCTTTTTTATTTCTTTTTTCTTTTATCTANTTTCTTTTTTCTTTTATCTATTTTCTATTTTCCTATTAGCCCGTGCTTTTGGTTGGTACTGCAAATTCTGACATTTTCTTGAAATCAGCGTACAGTCCCTACATGTTTCTGAGGAGGCTGACAGCCAGCTCTTGCCTGTTCCTGGGTGCACAGGTGCTTGAGTGTCTGTTTCTGACCAGAATATTGTGGGAGGTCAGCATGGGTACCTTCTCTGGAAGAATCATGGACAACTTATTCTGGGCTTACTGCTATAACTTCTGAGCAGAGCAGCCATTAATCAGTGCCTTCTCTTACTCAGGCCTCTGGGCAGGTTTGCAAGATATGTCCATGGTGCATTTCCACTCAACAGCACTCTCAGGTTACAGGTGCAGGCAGCATCTCTAAAGTAAAAGTCCCTAGCTAGCCACCTTCTTACTTTTTTTTTTTTTTTTCTCCTTCTTCTT
>VXAV01001314.1:236341-269743 GCA_013399715.1 Alectura lathami
GAAAGGCTTATTTCTGCCATTTCTACCCCATCAGTGATTCCTAGACCAATGCACCTGCACTCCACCTTCCTTTATTTCCTAAAGGGGAAGGTAACTATTGCTGGAGCGGAATTCCAGTGGATTCTCACCACTTTATCTAGTAGTGAGCAGCTGGATAAAAGTTGCTGTATATCCTGGAAGGTGTCCTCAAACTCTTCTTGCTAGTTTTGATCCCTAGCTCCCTGAGATCAGCAATGCCGTCTTTTGAAAGGCACTCGTTGCTCGACACATTTTACCTCCGACTACTATCACCAGTGCACCTCTGACTGTTTACAGCTTACACCCACCTCAGAAAATCCCTCAGTGGGTGTAAAACATCTTCTTCCTGAGAGTGCTTTTGAAAATCTGTCTGTGCCAGTAGCACCACTTCTGAAAGCCTGTTCTCCCATTCCCAGTAGGCTGGCAAGGACATGCCTAACACCCTGCCGGGTTTCGGTCAGCTCATTCTGTAGCTTCTCCATCAATCTTCAGAAGAATGCCTCTGTGCAAACGGTTCTGACACCATTCTCTGGTGACATCACTTACGTTGACTCTTGGGCAGTGACAGTGTTAGGCAATCACTGTCACATCCAGAACAATGTCTAGCACCACTGCAGAGCAGTGTCAGCCCAGGCAACTGCTATGGCTCTTGGGTCCTGGAAGGGATGCAACCAGGGCAAGAAATGTCCATCAGTCCCTCTAGCATCCACACTTGCACTTCAGCATGCAGGATACTGGCTTTTGCTTCTGGCACCAGGGTAAAAGAAAACAGGTTCACCAGAAAATTCTCCTCTTTCCTCACATATGTGAAGGCATAAAGAGAGAGTAGAGCAAAAAGGGAATCCACTGAAGGCATGAAAATGCTCTCTCTGTGGTTGTGACTGCTGATGCCTGCAGGTTCTGACAAGACGGGAAAATCACTGCAGTTCCTGGTTATTTCTTCTCAGACACTGGCTACTGTTATGCCTTGCATGTTTTCCTTATTTCTGGCAGGTCCATGATCAGTTTTTATGGTCTCTAGTTTTGGGAGTTGCTTTTTTCATTTCTGCCTCCAGAGTTGCTCCCTAAAATATTTCAGATTCTCTATAATTACACCAAACATTATGGGAGTACTGGCATTCGCCCTAAGGTTCAATATGAGCTAGGCACCTGCTCTTTGCTCAAAAATGTTTCATTTTGTTGTCGTGTTAATTAGCGCAATAGTCCTTTATCTATCTCCTACTCCCACTTTCTTGGAAATTGAAGGATTTTTTATCAGATCATCACAGCCTGCTGTTTCACCAGTTTTGAAACTCCAAGATTGACTCAGAAAACTTAGATCAATCACAGACTGTGTTAGGTCTTCATCTTCTCCTTACACTATCCATTTAAAAACGTACTGCTCATTTTAAGGGCAGTGCAACATCTGTAACAATTTTACAGAGAACTACCTTGGTCTCAGTGGATAGAAAATGATTAAACACATCAAGTTCCTCAGGACCACCTGTTGCCAAAAATAAAGCTGCCTAGTATCTTCTTTTTCTTTTGCAGAGATGACAAAAATCTGTCTTTATACTTTGGTCAATTATCTACTGTGTTCCTGGAAAACGCAGCACCGGCAGTGCTCCCCTCTGCCTTGTAATTCCAGGAGTGCTGGCCCAGGACAGCTTCCCCACAGTGTGCTGTGCTGCTGGCTGGCGCTCACAGCCACTGAGTGTCCAGAGCCAGGCGTCCTCCAGTATCTCAAGCTCTACCTGATCAGCATGGGGTTAGCCTGAGCCTCTGAAACACACCACAGGTTGTTATGGCTGGTTCTTGGCAAACTCCCTCAAAGCTACCCTTTCTTCTTGCCTTTTGTGATCATTTGCTGGTCAGACTGATGATGTGCTACAGACCTGCTTTTCTGGAGTCAGCCTCTTGGCCAGCTGTCAGTTGCTAACATTCACAATTAAGTCCGAGTAAGGAAGGTCAGCTCTCTGTGGTGGAACAAGTTGGCTGACCCATGGCACTGGAGAAGGTCAGGATAATAGAGATCTTCCTACAGAAGATCCTCAGTCTGTGGAACTGTTGTCTGCATTAGTCTAAAGCTGCCACCTGTCTTCCTGCATCTGAGATTTGCATTTAAGTATCTCCTAGCATGTCTTTGCCTTGTCCATATTCTTTGATGGAATAATCCTTTGAAGGGATGGAAAATCTTTGTGGCTGCCCATTGACTCCAGCCTCAGTCACATTTTCAGCCTGGCTACAGCCAGAGTCTTTGGAAGGGAAAACCAGAACAGACACCTGTGGATACACCAAACGTAAACCTCACATGGATTTTCCACAGCTTATTTGCTTTAGTATGAAGTGACATTCTCTCATGTACAGGAGCCATGATGCTGCTGAAACAAATGGAGAAAGCCATAAGTAGATGTTACTGTCAGTGGAAAAGTCTGAGACCATTTAGCTCATTGCCAGTTAGTAGTACACACACACCCCACAGTCCTGGTTATTCCGTCACCACCACAGACATGACCAGAATAATGCCACTAGGCTGGAGGGAACCAAAATGTTTTGAAGCATTACAGGATCCTTCCTAAGTAAGAAACAGACTTCCAGGTATCAGCTTTCCCCCTGATCAATCCTTCTGGATATAGGCAGTGGCTATGCTGGGTCATATGGTGAAGGCTATGTCCTGGTAGCGTGCCTCTGAACAGAGTGGTCTGCTCGGTATTAAGCTCCCCGCCAGCAAGGTCCTGCCATGGGCTCTATCCCGTTCTAGGTCCCACGTATCTACTGAGCCTGGTCAACAAACTACCAAGAAGGCTGTGCTCACGCACAGAGCAGTGAAAAGCCTCAGGGTCTGGCTGCAAATGAATGAGAAGCAGGTTTGCCTACCATCCAGTACAGAGCTGAGAGCCAGCTCTGTGATGCTCAAGAGATTTGCCACATTACTGAGAGAGAGAGAAGTGGTGCATTAGTTCAATGGGCTTCTGAAGAGAAGAACCAAAAGCATTTGAGATTAGATCAGCTCAGCTGGAACAGGACACTGGAACATCTATTGAGGGTGGTTGTTTATCTGCCTTATAACTTAAATTTCTGAGTATTCACTTGCATAGTTTCATTGCTGCTTCAGGGAGAGCCAGCAGCAGAAAGATCCTACACAAGTGCACAACAGTTTGACAGTTTTTCCCTCAAGTCCCAGCCAGAAAACTTCCAGTTCAGCTGGCAACTGCCAGCAAGGTAAATGAAAAATCCAGCCCCCTCCCATATTCTTTTCTAAGCAGTGTAACACAGCACCTCCTCCTGTAAATCTCTGATGTTGCCAAGTGTTGTCTACTAGAACATCGTGGCTGGAGAAGTACCACAGCATCTTCTAACAAGTTACTCTTGTGTTTTTAGCAAACTCCAATGCCAGGAAGTATTTTTCAAGTGTGTCATGGAAAATTAATTTCTTGCCATACCTCTTAATTGGATTGCATTTTAATCGACCATTTAACTGATAATGGGAAACATTTATATTTTGGAATTTTCTGCCTTAAAAAACAAGTCCTCCTCATAGATGCCGCTTTAACCCGTAGACATGAATCATGACATCACAGACATTTCTATGGAAAGAAACTTACGTCACAAACTTTGTTGCGTTATCAAACAGAAGCAGCTGGGTAATGTGGGTGAATAATCCTGTTCTGTATATTCAGCAATAGCAAAATGAATACTGAAAATTACTAGCAAACTAAATAGCTACTTCTATAAATAGTCTCTTTTGAAAAGTTCACCCTATTTTAAATGCCACTTGTTAAACGCTATTTAGTATATATTTAAAAACTGATGGATGAAGACCAAAGTCCTTGAAGCAGACATAGAAAAAATACCTCAGAGCTCAGAGCAGTGTAAACTTTCCTAACAGTTTGCCTTATCTGTACGTGTGGGCTTTTTGGTTCTTTTTCTCTTCCAACAGCCATGAAAAAGCGGTTTGCCCACCATCACTACCAACTGCTTGGATACTTTGTTTAAGATAAGTGCAAAACAAATGTCCTGTGCAGACAGTTCCACCACTGTCTTTCATTTCTCTCAATGTTGAGAGGTGGCATTAAGCCCCCACCAAGGTTTAGGGCTACCTATTTTCTCCACAAATAGATAAGCGGTGATCAGACCAACCTAACTGGGGCCAAATGCAAAGCTGATACCAATGAGCACAACACCCTGAGAGGAAACCAGGGCCCTTCCTGATCTGAGTTGCTTGGGAAGTCAGCGAGGACACTCAGTCAGCACGTTGTTACTGATGATTGCACTGTTAACAAGAGCCCAACAGCATCTGGGCAACATGACACCACTCATTCTGAGAAAAGCTGTCTCGCCTACAAGTGGAAAAACTGTGCTACTGAGGCATGTCCCATCCTTGTGTCTAGATTATGAGGTAACTCGTTCCAGGAATTAAGGTATATCATGCATATTAGATGCAAAATCCAAGCCATAGCCAAATGATTTGTCACTGAAGGCAAATCTGTCTGCACATGGAGAAAAAATGTGCACCAATAGCACTGAAATCTTTGGAGGAGATTTTGATAATAGAGCTATTGCCCTTCCTTCACACTGAAACAACTGAATAGGATCTTTTTCCCCTCTTCTCTCTTAAAAATGCTAGAAATCATTACCAAAGGTTGGCTACCACATTCCCTGTGCTTAAATGCCCCTGTTTTCTTCTTCATGTGAAAAGAACTTCGAATGTATCACATTTGCTGCTGAACAAATGCATTTGCCAGTTCTCCTAAATGCCAGCACAATTGCTTTAGCAGCGTTAATAAGGGGGGTGATAATCTGAACAGCCTTATTTTTGTCCTTAGTGTTCACCCCAAAAGGAAATGAGTTTCTTACTAATAATAGTGTATGTGACAGAAAATACCAAGTACATGCAACTGTTCCCATTCACTTGCCAAAATGGATAATTCACATCAGGCTTAAAAAGTAAAACAAAACAAACAGAAAAACACCCCAAGTAAGTAAATTAACCCTTCCTCTTCTACCAGCATTTCTTCCAGACCTGAAGCCTAAATGTAAATTATTTTGCCAGTGACTGGAGGGTGAGTTAAAGGGAAGAACAGAGCTTATGTTTACATTCTCCGAGGACCATGTAAGAAACCATCCTGTCTGTCACTTTTTTCTCTCCAATCAACTGTTAAGTGCACCCTGACAGTGTAAAACAGACCTGTGGAGGAAACAGCTTATTCACACCAAGCTTTTTTTCTAGCCATCCATTTTTTGTAGTGCCCAATACAATTCTGACAGGCCCAAATATTCAACAGTCATAAAACCATGTTACTCCTGCTCATCCCTCCCAAAAATCATGTAATTGGGCTTGAAAACAGGGAAAGTTAATTGAAATTATTAATAAATGTTGCAGTTCTTTGTTGGTTTGGTTCCTGTTTGCTGAAGCTAAACAATGTACTCACAGTTGCACTTCCAGGACTTTCTGTAACTGCAGTGACAAGGAATGACGTTCTTTACACCCCCTTATTACCAGTGGATGAAGCCGTAGGGGGGAAAACAAAAATGATTCAGTATCATACAGCTCCAGATGAAACTGAGATGTGTCAGTGCTGCTGCCATACTAGCTTAAGCCCAGTGTGCCTAAATCACAAAAAAAAAAAAAAAAAAAAAACAAAAACCTCAGCCAGNAAGCAAACAGCCTTTCACAGTGCTGGAAGTGAATGCCACAACTAACTTGGGGAGAAAAATGGTCTGAGACTGTTGAATGAGAGTCTATGCCTGTGTCCCGTTAACATGTCTCATTAGCAACTAATTCCCAGAGAAAAGTCCTCTGCTGAAAGTTTAACAGATAGCATTCTCTCTGCTGACTAACGAGATCTTTCTCCACCTCACTGGGCCGACATCTCCCCACCAGGAGAACTGTGCAGAAGGCAGCAGAGGTACCTGTGCCTGGGTTTGTGGACCCACCGCTGGGAACAAGACAGTTGCTCTCTGCCAAGAGCTGGTTCTGGTAGGCACCTGGGTGTCCTGTCCATGCGGATCTCGCTCACCCACCTTCCCTGTGACACGAAATACAGCAGTCAGCCAGCCTCAAACAAGCGGGTGTTTCCAAATTCCAAATTGCTGAGAAGTGCCATGTCTGGCTGTGGAATCAGAGAGGCTATGGGTGCCATCAGCAGACCTGAGCCCTTTCCTGAGACAGTCATGGACAGGTACCCCCCAGAGGTATCTGTTTTAGCCCAGGAGGGGCAACATGGTGGCCAGGGCCATGGACAGGGCACAGGGAGCCCTAGGGAGGCTGGCCAGGGACAGGAAGGCCTGGTTGTGGACTTGTGGCCATAACATAGTCTGGGACAACTCAGCAGTGGGACTTCTCTCAAACAAAGAATATTTTCCTTCAGTAGGAAGAATATAGACACGTTCCTGTGTTTCACCATGTGCACACAGACATCTAAAGATATATGAAGCCTTTTCATTGTGCAACTGTAGATAGTCTTGTGTGAAAGAGAATTACTTCCTAAATAAATCCCATGTTTAAAAGGCAGCAGTGGCTTGTAAGAGGTACACCAAATCCACATTGCCTGGTAAAGAAAACTCTCTCTGCCTTATACTTTTGGCCACAAAGTCACACAGAGGTATTGTAGTTCCTTACTGTGATTATTTTCCTCCTTGGAGAAAAGGCTCTCTAAACCCTCTGGAGACTATGGCTGAATCCACTTAATACCAACAAATAACTTAGCAGGCAGCTCCTAAAAATCCAGTTTTGACATCCCAAAAGCTGAGAGCAGATTTTCCCTTTCCCCTCTGTGCTTTGGGCAGGCCAGCACACACCCCAAGAGGATGCATTGCCAGCTACCTGGAGCTGCCCCACACTGAGCACAAGCAAGGTTCCTACCTGGCGTATCCAGGACTTTGATGGGACAGCAAGGCCCAGGCCCACATCTCTGATCACTTCTCTTTGGCAGCTGGCCACTGATTCCACGCTATTTCCATCAAAGGCTCATTCTATTTGTGCTGCAGCACCTCAGAGGGAGATCGTGGCAACAGTCTGGAGGAATCCTAGCCTCTGGTTCCTATGATATAGTTCTGATAGGACCTCTGCTTTCTAGTTAAATCTTCCAGAAAGAACATGCCAAAATAATGCAAGGAGTAAAGGCTTATTAAACAGAGCTCTTCACTCTTCAGTGCGCTCCAACATTAGCAAAAACAGGCTGATCTTTGCTGTTGACTAGATTTTGGGACAGGTGGTGAGGATGTGATACCTACAGAGCTAGACATAGGCCTATGGGCCTCCGCAGGTGTTAGCAACTCTTCTACCAAAAGCACAGGGCATCCAAACCCTGCAGTGAAAAAATGCGCTTTTCCTGGAGGTGTTTGGAATGAGAGGCCAGCACAACCAAGGGCTGTCTGGATGCCTCTCTTACACCTGCCCTAGTGAAAGGGCATGAATGTGGATGATTTGCCGTGGCTGGGTAGCAATGAGGCAAGCTTACAGCTTAGGTGGTCACATGAGAAGTGATACCATACTAAATTCTTTCTAAAAGACCAGGTAAAGCCAAAATGCTGAAAACTGGGGTCATTCTCAGCCTTTCTAGCCTTGTTAGGTTCATGGTCATTGCCAGCTCATGTGTATATGTACATACATCGCTAGCTAGTCTAATAATTTTCATTGTCAACTGTTTAAATGCAGTATTCATAGCCATGTTCTTATTTACAACTGAGTTTCAAAATGAAAAAAATAAAAGAGAGAGTGCTGAGGAAAAAAAAGAACAACACAAAACGGAAACAAAATTAAAGCTCTGTATGGCTTTTGGTTTTGTATTTTTCAGTTGCTGGGGATATTTTAGACTCACTTTCATCTTCTTTCCCTTTCAAAGACAAGTCTATTTTTTGCTGTGTTTGGAGACATTTGTTCAATGTGAAGTAGTAGCATGGCTCCCTGGGCAGGGAGCTGCCGTACAAACCAGGCCCTGCATGAAGACTTAGCTCGTATCTTGAGGAGCTGTATCAGGGAGCAGCCATGTTCTGAGAGGAAAGTTTCCTCCTTTCCCCATTTCTTTCACCATCCATATTTTGGTGGGAGCCATTTTAGCACAGTGCTTATTTCTGACTCACACGAATCTGCTCCAAAGCTTGAGTAATGCCAAAAATTGGCTATTCATATTCATTCACGCTCTTGTACGCATCTCTGCTCTCATAAAATGGAACACGTGTCTGATGAGCTTATTTACTTTCTAAATGTGTGGGTAGGAAGGAGAGGGAGTGTGCAAGATACAATGGTAGTACCACTGAAATAACATCAATAAGGCATCTGCATATAGAAACTTCTCAGTTTGCCTGACCCTTGCCAAGCTCTGTGCAGCCTGGTTACAATGGTGTGTAAGGAATACTTTAGCGTAGATTTTATTATTATGCCCTTTACAATATACGGACATGTGCTCCTTTGGTTGATTCCCAAAATAACGATGCTGCTTTGTACAGAGATGACTCATTCCTAAGATGCCTCTTGATTCGCTGCTGTTCACTTCTTACAGGGAAGAAGGCAGTTAAGGTGCTGTCAGGTGGAGACCCTTAGGGTCAGGGGTTCTTGTGCACCACCAGCTGCAGCAGGCTGAGTTTGCTGTGACTCTTCCTGCACACAAAACTTTCAGTCAGGTCCTGTACCGCAGGCCTGCTGCTAAATTCAATAAATGCTGCAGAAGAAGACCTCTCCCTGTCCCTGGTGCACACACGACATGCAGCACCTCTGGCTCTGACATGCAAGACCAGTGCACAGGGAGCATGCCCACCCAGGTGGGCTGCGGGCAGCAGAGAGTCGCCCTGACAACTCCATACCGAAAGGGAAGGTTCTCCTCGCCATCAGTCAAGCCACCATATCTCAGGACCTCACACCTCAGCAGTGGCCTCTCTCCTGTCTTCTGCCCTGCCTGCTACGTGCCAGGTTGCAGAGCTTTCTCGGAGGCCTGAGACAAAGGCACCTGGGAGGCGTCTCTAGCTAGCTTGGTCTGCCAGTGCAGTGCACATCTTCCACAGGGCACTGAAGAGCTGCATGCTTTAAGTTGCACTGCAAAATGGTAATCCAGTTTCCCTTTGTTCCTTTTGTCTGTTCATTTTTCCTTTTCCCACCAAAGTGACAGCATTAAATAAAATTATAGTTGCTCTCTTTGTAGAGAAACATGTCAGGCTAGGCAAAATTTCCTTCCTCTTCCCCTTTTCCCTTCCCTTCTCACTTTCCAGGCTTCTTCCCCTCCTCTGCCTGGGGACACAGAAATAAAAAATATTGCTTAATCCCAACTGAAAATGAGGAGCACAGGAGAAACCTGAAGACGCAAGAGCCTTCTTTCTGTATGGCTGTGACCTGGCAGGAAACTTGCCAAGGATATAAGCTACTTCGTCACCTTATCATGCTTACAGAACATGGGGGCAGCCCAACAGGCTGGCTGTGTCACAGGGCCTGGGAAATGGCACCCGTACCTGTCCAGGTCTCTATTCTGACTTATTTCATATACAGAAAAAAAGTCCAGAAGCTCCAGCATCCTCCTGATGCACATCACATAATGTGTATGTGAGATATAGTGGTTAACTGGCCAGTTCTGAGACCTTTCTCTGGGATCTCTCTTCAGCAGTGCGCAAGCACCCTAGGCAAGCCACTGTCCACCAAGGTATCACTGTAGAAACCAGAACCCCTCTCCTTGTTCCGAAAGTAAGCAACATGCTTCCAAGTTTTGCAAGTGTGTTCTTTCCCCATATTGTTGGCATGGTGCCCCCTGTATCATAGGGATATTTATATTTGTGCCAGAAGTTTGTTGGAATTAAAGGGCAGGATTGAGGAATATCCTTACAGAATTATTTTGCAAATATGTATTCAGTACTATAAGTCTACTTCAAAAGTGAAAAGGAAAAGAGAATCACTTCAGAAGTATTTTTATGAACCTCAGGATGAGTCATCTCTGGCAGAGGAGATTTAACAGGATGCAGAGAGGGGCTGACTCCACACCGAAGCAGGGAAATCACTGTTCCTTCAGTATGAAGGCTGTTTTTTTAACAGGGTCTCCCCGTACCACCGCAATGGGTCTCCAATAGGTAATGGACAGAGAGCTCTCTTCAGTTCCAAGTGGTGCGTGACCAGCCTTGCTCATAAAATGGGCTAGGGGTGTGAAAGTATCTATAACAGGAACTCCCTGATACCTTGTGAAGGATCCAGAAAGGCTTTTTATTTATTTATTCAGAAAAAATCGGCTTCTCTGAAAAGATCACTCGCCTTTCTTCATCAGGCATAGGAATTCAGTAGCAGACTGAGCCATCTCTAATCTCTCAAGTACCTTTCAATCTGCTTGCTACAAGGGCACTAAGATTCCTCTCTACCTCTGTGGCAGATGAAATAGCTCAGAGTTACACTTTCAGGGTGTAGGTCAGTGCCCAGATATATCTAGACAGAAGCCTAAAAATCACTTGAGTTTTTGTCTGAGCGAGAGCTGAGAACATGCTGCATTTCTGAAATCTACTTATTAACATGATAACTAATCTAATGGGTGCCTTCAGATGCCTGAAAGCTAAAGGCAGGAGCAAGTGTGCATGCACATCAGCTCAGCTTCTACATTTTTAAGTCAATTTGCTACTTGTCTAGAATTAAAAAGAGGATGACAAGTCTAACTCTGCAGAGTTTAATAGGAGGCGGCAAACTATAACCATGGCAGGCAGGGCAGGGATCGGGAGGGATGATGTCTTCACTACTGCACGTAGGATTTTCTCTCATGCTCTGAAATCCACTGACTGTAAATTCTAAATAATGTATTACTGTCTGCCATGTTAGTGTTGGTGTGGAGATTTCTGTGGCAGATTTGCAAGAATTCATTCTGGTTCATTTTTTGATCAACAGGCGGAAGGAAAAACAATGTTTTACCAGATAATCTTTCAATGCATCAAGCATTTGTAATAACAGAATGCATATTCTAGGAAAAACTCCTGTTTTGAGGCATACTCAACAAAATCTTCCAACAGCTTTAGTCGCTAACTCCATACCTACGGTGTGAAGGAAGGTTCTTAGAGGCCCTTAAGCCTTCTCAGTTTTAGATGAAATTGCAGCTTCCAAGCCCATGGTCATCTTTCTGTCATAAGTGTTTTTTCAGCCAGGTCTTGACCCCCTAAATATACGCAGATATATGAAAATGATTGACTTCATGCAAATAACCCTTTAAAGATTTAAACATTCACAGAATCGTGGCCATTCATTGCACAGCTCCTTAGGGCAGAAGCTGTGTCTTTCCTGCCCCAGGCACAGCTATACAGTGCCATACGAATAAACAAAAAAGCAAAGCATGAAATTGGAGAAGTATAACAGTGCTCTGACACTTTGAGTTTGGATTGCTTAAAACCACGTCAATTCTTGGCAAGGCTGCCCTAATTCGTGATCCTGAGAGCTCAATAAAATGAGTTTCACAGAGTTCACCATGTATTGGTTTTCTGATGAAAACTTCAGTAATCAAGAGTCTTTTTGCTCTCCATAGCAGTCTAGTTCTGACAGTGTTGTATAAGCATCGTGATTTCTCTTGCTGCCCTGAGCTATGTTTCTTCCCATGCCCCAAACATGCTACTCACCGAGCTTTCCTTGTTTTCTGCTTCCGCCCCAGAAGAAGCTGTGTTTTCACAATGTATTATTAACACGTGTATGTTGTTTGGCACTCTTCAGTAGGAAGGCACAATCTAAGTGTAAAATAACATTACTTTGATAAATAAGGAGATGTCAAAACTCTGGCATCTTTACTGTATGCATGAGATGCACCTGGATGCTGGAAGAAATCTTCCTTGGCACTAGTACCTTGTAGTTTCTTCTCTGAGATCTGGAAGTACAGGAACACAGTCTGACTTCTAAATAACTCGTGTGCAACTTCGCTGCAGGTCTGAGAAGTTCATAACAAAACCAACCAGAAAATGACTGACTGACTCATGGTAAGCAGTACTTAACGACAAGAAGAAATGTCTGAATTAGGAGGCAGTGCTGCCCCATCTGTTGACAGGAGGCTTGTCGGATGTTTTGTTGATTTGTAGCACACCAATGTGAAAACGGGGGGAGATGGAGACACAAAGCCTGGATTGTTTCCTCGGCAGGAACTGGGCATCTGACAGAGAGATGGGTGCCTTTCCCCCCCGGGAGGAGCTGCTGGGGGGAGGCAGCCATGATCCTGCTCTGCTGTGCTTCTCTGACTTAATGGGAACAGCTAGAAGGGTCTGCTAGACATTTAACAGTGAGAAGCACCTGCCAATAAATCAAAAGGGACCACCCAGCTAAATGAGGCTCAATCTAAATTCACACCTAGGGCTGACAGGTGAGACCTTCATTGCTCTTTCCCGTTGCTTGGTTCTGCCGCCCCCGGGCTAATGAGCCACCATGTCCAGAAAGGCCGTGACCATGGAGGCAGTGCCCCTGCAATGACAGCCAGGGATAGCGAGAGGAGGAACATCGCCTGAAGTTTGTCTTTCCTTGCCCAAAGAACTGTTCAGGAAAGGCCAAAGACCTCCATCATCTGCAGTGGTGGCAGTATCCAGCCTCACTGCACGTCCGTGCTGTGGAAGGCCTGAGGGAGGGTGGCACCCCATTACTGGCCATAGGCTGCCTCTTCAGGCATGAGGGGGAATTGAATTTGCTGCAGCAGCAGCAGCTTCCACTTTGTCAGAAGTCCGCAGGGTGTGATCAATTGGAAAAAAATCACTTTTCAGGCCACTGGGGTAACGCAAGCCGCCAGGCAAAACCTCCTGAACAAGGATAGCGAGGGGGATCATGCTGTAAAAGACTAATGGCAGCGAGAGGGGTGATCAGAGCCCTGGTGGCTGCCCATGCTCCCCCACCATCCAGGCAGCCCCAGGCCTCTTCCCTGCCCTCTGGTACTTCCACCACGCTGGAAAGCATCACAGAGGTAGGTGAGCAGCCCCCTTTGCCTTGAAAACTGTCTGCATGTCCATTTTGGTTTTAGTCTCGGGTTAACACCGAGCTGCTGCAGTCCCTACTGACAGCTCACAAATGAAGAAACAGGGCTGGTTGTTCTTTTGGGACATGGAGCAGCCGAGGAGGCCAAGGGGAGCATGGTGGCAGGGAATGGCTGATGGATGAGCCATCAGGTAAGTTTCCCTGGGCAGAGCTGCTCTTGCCACGGTCTGGGGAATCAGTTTGAGTTTCTTTTTAAAATTAAGATAGACATAACTGAAGCATGCCATGCACAACAAAGTGTACCAAAAGGCATTTCTGGTTGCGCACAAATCCGTACAAATACATCTCTAAGGAAAGCTGCTGCATGAGATTTGCAACCATTGCCTGAGTTTCTCAGTTACACTTGCCAGCCTCCTGACCTGAAGAAATCTCAACCAGCAACTTGTCTGGGAGGCTTTTCAGAAGTTCCAAACAGGAGAAACTGAAAATAGTGCACAAAATGCCAGTGGAAAGAAGAAATTGAGAATAACTTGCTTTTTACAGATATGCAAGTATATTGACATTCCGGTTTGCTTTTTATATATGAATACACACTTGCATGCACACACACACACATATGCACACGTAAAGAGGATTAGACTCGTTCTGAAGCTTCTGACAACAGCAGCTACACTTTTTACAAGTCACAGGCAGCCATATTCCCTGCAGAAGTCATCTGGTAGGAAAATATCAAAAGCAGAATGTGCAGGCTTTTAAAGAAATGTGTAGGAGCAAAACAAGCTTATTTCTGTTTTAATCCAAACTGAATCATATGTCTTATGTCAAAGCCATAAAAAACAAGGAAGGTAAAAGTGGTAATTCTTGTACTCCAAACTTTTTTTTTTTTTTTTTTTTAATCTTGTATTAAAGAATTTCCTTCTCTTTACAGAAAAGAAACAACAAAAAAAAAATTGTCAGTTTCTAGCAAGGTAATTTCACCACTTTCCTACCACTAAGAAGAAATCAAGGAGGCACATCCTCTTCGGGTGTAGTCTGCTACAGCTCCTCAGGCTTCAGAGGAACTAGGACAGTTTCCAACAATGGAGGACATGATCCTCAGATCTTTAGTAAGTGAAAAAACATCCTGCCTGAAACTATTTGGGAGAGGAAGTTTCTCCGGAGACAGCTCATAAAATACTTTCAGAGGTCTGTGAAGGAGATCAGTTGATCCCCTTTTCCCGAGGAGGAGGGGAGGTGCTCGGCACCTGCCACTGCCATTACTGCCCTGCAGGAGAAGCGTGGCAGTCGTGGCCCTGTTCCCAAAGCCCCAGAGGAGCAGTGTGCGGGTCAGATGAGACCTTCTGTGGGCAGCAGCCACCATCTGTCCCCTTGGCCACCTCTGCCATTACGTAATGGCCCATATCTGGTCACCCGACCAGGAGGCCCTGGAGAAGGATGACTCCCAGATGGCAGTCTGCTGCCACCACAGACCTGACGTTACTGCTCCCTCCCGAGGGCTGAGGAGCTCAAGGGAAGGACGGTGTCCAGAACTGGGCTGGAATTACAACACGTTCCTTGTGCACATAGTGTCCATACAGGCTCAACATGTATCCTACAATGGGGTCAGATGATGTTCCTTGTTCTTTCCTGACACTGGAAAGATGCTAGGCTGGGGTCTGCCTAGCCAGTTCAGGCCAGGACCACAAAATTGAGATGGGGCAAGTAGACAAGGACGATAAAGAACTGAAAAGCTTTAAGCAAGCTGAAAAGCTTCGAGTAGCCTTGGAGCCATATTCGGATAAATGACCTTAGACTCTGATGCACCAAAAGGAAGAAGTCCAGTCCAGAGAGGATTTAGAGAGCATAAATTAGGATCCAGTAGGACACATACTCCCACAAGAGGCTGGAAAGGCCCTGCTCTCCAGCGGGGTGGCACATCCATCCAAACAACAGTGAACACCTGGTACTCCCTTCTGCTGGCTCAGAGGTTGGCTTGCTACCTGAAGCAGGACCTGCAACTTCTCCCTCCACTGCTACAAATCAGGGTGAACCCACCTGTTTCTCCTGCCACAATGCGATGGAAGATGAGAATGGCGGCCAAAGAGGCAGGTAACGTTGTTTCAACAGAATCAATACTTTTTACCTAGCCTCCCTCTGTTCTTAGAGCACACTGAGAGCTTTTTGCAGCACGGTTTCTGTCCATGGGTCCTGGCCCATGCTGGGGTCTCCTAGATACAAGAGAAATAAATAAAATATATATTTGAAAAAAAAAAATCCAAAAAATAAGCACCAAACAGTGTAATTACTTCCTCCAGCTTCTTGCTTCCTCAACCCTCTCACTCTTACATTCTGCAGCAATAACAACACCAGCAGAATTGAAGAGTGAACAGAATAATACTGAGAAATTCATGCAATGTTCCTAGAACAGCCTGAAGTGGCCACATGGTTTTAGAGAAGGTGGGAGGATGTCACCTTCACTCCAAGGCCAGAATTAATTGCTGGGCTGCATCCATTAACCCTGTCTGATCTGCACAGCTCTCCACATCTCTCTCTTGTGTGAAGATTAGAATAATATCAAACTAATTCAAAAACGATCATCCCCCCAAGCCATGTTCATCAAGTGCTGGGAAACTACTGCATGCCTTTGCACTAATTATTCTGGCTTCTACCCTACCAAAACAGACTTTGTTAAAGAGATTTAACCAGGTTCAGAACAAGGGAAATATCATTTGGCAGACAAGAAATCCATATAAAATTGCTGCCATAAGGAGGAAGACATTTCTAAGCTGCTGTCTATGTATTTATTTTTTGCATATGGAATCAGTCGTTTTGTATGCTTGATAAAATCAAGGATAATTAAACTAAATTGAGTTTTAATTTCAAACTGAGGCATACGTCTACGGCTGGGTGTTTCTTCCTGTAGTGTCTGGAATTACTAACCAGCAGCACATGTTAACCTCAAATATCAGCCACGGTGGGGACAAGTTCAATGCTCATCAAAAAGCAGGCAATGATAAAGGTGTTGGAATATTTTGTGTTACTCTCTGAAAGGAAGAGTTCAGACAAGATCTAGATTGCAGTCTGGTATATATTTATGACGAGAAGCAGGACAATAAATGTTTTAGGAGCTAGGGAGGGATGGGACAAGATCAAACAGAATCCTCCCAGCTGATGAGGAATCCTACCATTTTGTGCAAGAGGATAAATGAGCCCCATGTATGGCTGAGTCCCCAGTGTTCACAAGCATCAACACTGCCTGCATGCTCAGCGTCACTTCTCTGAGTGGCACCAGTCTATGGATCCATTATTTGCAAACGCAAAACTACAACAATTATTTTTAATCCTCACGTCAAATCTAACTTTCATATCTTTAGAATACTGAAAACTCATTCCTCTGCTCCTTTTAATGCTGAATGTACCTGCCTGTTGCAGGATGTGGTTCTCCTCAGAGTGGCTGGTGTTTCCCTGGGAACCCACCAGACTATTCGTCCTCCTGCAAAACTTGTGTGTGCAGCAGGCATTGCTTCCATCCTGCACCAGTCCTCGGTTTGATTCCACTTCTGAGAGGTCCCTGCACCTGCACCTTTGATAGCAGGTTTGGCCCAACTGCTAGCCCTGTACAAAGTGCTGCATCGTGGTGATTTGGATCTCGTACCTTGCTCCAAAATCCTCAGATGACCTAAGAGAAGAACAAAGCTTTTCCAAACTGAGCAGATGGCTTGCAAGGGGATACGCATTCAGGAAGGGCAGGCTGTGCTAATGACTTTTCCAAAGTCCTGCTGCCTAGTTGCCAAGAACGTCATTTCCAAAAAATGAATCCTGTTACAAGACAGAAAGGAAAGGTGGTTTTAACAGCACAGCGCCAGCCTTAGTCAATGTGAAAACATTGAAAAATGCTTATATCCATATAAACACTGGTGAAGATGAGCTTTGTAGAGGTTCTGGGTGGATGAGACCTCCAAAGCAGGGTTGAAGGGAGATGACTTACATTTTCTGGAAAAGCCAAGTCAGTTGAGGCCAATGAGTCTAAGTGAATCACTTAATTAGAGACTACACAGAGTCAGAAAAGGATTTTGAAAAGCTTCTCTTATCACAGGAAGCTACAGAGTAGGATATTACACAGCTTAGGAGAAAAAAAAAAAATTAATATATCAAACTCTATCAAATCTTTCTCTTCCTCATTTGTGAAAAATCCATCCAGCTCACTCTTTAAGGCACAATAGCTGGCCTCTCAGCAAGCTGCTATTCAAGACCTCCCTGCTCAGCGACAGTCATATTACAGCAGAGGAGGTGTTAGGTGTCTTACTAGAGTTTAGCAGAGCAGCTTACACGGGGAACTGTGGGTCCTACCATTTGTTCCTCATCCCTAATGAGCACTCATGACTAGAACAATAAAGTCTCCTCCTGCTAATGATCACTTTCAAAGAAAAATCAGCTATTAAGATGATTAAGATACAGCTCATGAACAGTAAAACCTTCTAATGTCTATTTCCATCTACCTTTGAAATTGAGACTGCTACACAGAGGCAAACAGATGTCCTGGCTTAACCTCTTGCATAGTTATCAAATGAAAAGGAGGAGCAGTGAGAAATTCAGCAAATCAAAGGCTTTGCAAGAAGGCTCAGGGACATCAGAACAGCTTCTTCCCACATGCAACACTTGTGGAAGGAGAACAGGAGGGAGGAAACAGTCCGTTCAGATCTTCACTCAGTTTAGGACTTACTCCTATCAGTTTCTAACAGCTTCTTCTGGTATTGCACAATTTGATCCACTTCATAGCTGTGACTTATTACCAGATCTGTTTACTGGCACGGAGTGCCACTTAAATTCTTCCCTACCCAGAGATCAACTCCCTGCCTCAGTCAGCAAGAACCCAGGCTACCAACCCAAATCTCTTGAGAGCGGGAATCTTTTGTTCTATTATTAATTTTTAGAAGGAGATAGGAATGCTATTTGAATGATTAGCTGTCCAATTACATCAGAGAACAGAATATAAATAGGATTCAGTTGCAAAATGGAGGTAGAAGCAGGCACTTGGAATATGCTGAAAGGGGGTTTAATTATGCTCTGTTTTAAAAAAGTGACAAAACCGTGCCAGTGAAATTTATAACCCAAATATCACAGAAATTCACAACTCCATGAAGTTGTCAAAAATATTAAATTATACAGTATGCACAGATGTGGCTGAGAAATTACCCAAAGATTTGTTTAAGAAACATCAAAGCAGTTGAATTCAATCACATTTCGCCTGGGCCAGTATTCTCTTTCATTTTTAGCAAGTGCAGGGAATTAAGAGCGGCATTGGCAAACATTTATTCAGATAAGTCGCTCGGCAGTGCTCCTAGTTACAGCGTGAAGACTCACTGGATCCCAGCTTATACATCAGTCTGTCTACCCAGCAGCATTTTGGGAAAGATCTACGTGCTGAGAAAGGTACAGCAACAGAAACACTGCCTCTCCTATTCAATCATAGACTCACAGAGTCGTCCGAGTTGGAAGGGACCTCTAAAGGCCATCTAGGCCAACTGTCCTGCAGTGAACAGGGACACCTACAGCTGGATCAGGTTGCTCAGAGCCCTGTCCAGCCTGACCTTGAAGGTCTCCAGGGATGGGGCATCCACCACCTCTCTGGGCAACCTGTTCCAGTGCTTCAGCACCCTTATGGTAAAAAACTTTTCCTTATATCCAGTCTAAATCTCCCCTCTCTCAGTTTGAAACCATTTCCCCTAGTCCTATCACAACGGGCCTTGCTAAACAGTCTGTCCCCTTCTTTCTTGCAGCCCCCCTTCAGATACTGGAAGGCCGCTATCAGGTCTCCCTGGGGCCTTCTCTTCTCCAGGCTGAACAGGGAGTTGGATCACATAGACACCTTGAAGCTGGATTCCTGTTTATCCAGAGGAAAGGAGGAGGATGCAATCTAAGTTAGACCAGCTCTTCTGGATGTCTCGGAGGCCCTTCTAATCCTGTGTGCAACACAGCACACCTAGAGCTTAGCTGAATGGTCTTCCTTTCACCAGGAGCCTTCACAGCCACCATGCAGGTGACAGCCTTGCATCAGGTCATCAAAGCCCTGGTCCAAAACATGGCAATAGAAGGCCTCACCTTTCCTTCGCTGTGTTTTGGATCATCTGTGGTATCTGGAGAAAATGAAGTTTCCAGAATGCTGAGCAAAACAGGCACGGGCAGACTCTGTGAGCCACCAGACTTTCTGAGCTCCTATTTGGGGAAAGGCGGACATGGAAATGATCTAGGCATCACACATACGAAGAAATGAGCCTGGAATCCTGTTTGGCAAAGTACAGCATTTTAAATATAAGGCTGAGAATGGAGATCGTTTTAGTAAAATCATCTTCAAAATACCCCAGGCTCTGTCCTTCAGTCCTTGTGTCCTTGGGAAAATGCAAGGGAAGGTTTTGGTCTGTGATCTTGCACCGTATCCCAGTAGCAGAGAGGAGCTATAGGCTTTGCTGTTGTGGCGGCCTTGGGGATGTTACTTAGAGCAGCTCCTCTGGCCTGTTATCCCCGCCGCCAGGACAAGAGCTTCACCACCTCACAGTAGCGTAACCCCCTGCCAGTGGCTGTGCGTACCTCTGACCCTAGGATGGGAGCTGCTCCAGAAGCACGGAATTTTCTTCTGGGTATTATTGCCGATGGAAGCATTTGTGACACCAATTAAAGTTTTTAAAGGATCGCTTTGAGCTGTGGTGGGTATTCACAATGAGCTCGTGCAGCCCACGTCTTTCAGATTTGATCTGTGTGTGCTCTCTGGGCACAGACAGCCCGTGCTGTGCTTGGAGCTGCCCCTACCCCAGCACAATCACTGCTGGCTGTGATAGAAAGTAATTGTGGTATTCTGGGTGACGGTTTGTTGATTAGTTAATGGCTGTCACTGGGCACGCTGTCTATACATTAGCTGTCCTTTTTAATGAGGAACAGGACTCTTTAACATGCGTCTTCTGCCATTTTTTCTTTTTTAATATGCAATTAAAAAGTGACAAATGCAACCCTCAAAAGGGGTTGGGCTAGACAATCTCTAGAGGTCCCTTCCAGCCTCACCTATTATATGCTTCTGTGAAAATATCCCAGAGTCTTTAAACAGCATTAGGCGGCTTGTTACAACCTGTGCGTGAGCTGAGTCACCAGCGTGGCCGGTACCACAAACGAGTCCGCTGTCATCTCACGCAGCAGCAGAGAGGCCTTGCTGCATTACAGGACACAAATGCGTGAGCTCACTGGGTGCTGGTTCAGAGGACTGATTTTTCCATGGAACTCATTAAAATTTCACTGAAAAACCAGGCAGAAAACACCATTACTGACTTGCTGCATACAGCCAGTCCGAGCCGTTGTGCATCAATACCAGCACACCAAATGTGCTTCTCTTTAAAGGACTGAAAGAAAATTCCACATTGCCATCACTCAGTACACAGGGGTAGGGCTTAGCCAGGCGCAGCCCTCGGCGCCGTCGGAGCAGCGCTGGGGGTGCAGCAGCCCCTTGCCAAGCCCTCGGACCAGCACCACGTGCCACATCTTTTATCTTTCTTCTGAATAACAAACCCAAACAGATCTTTCCATTACACCCACTAAACAGTATTGCTGGTGCCTGGTTCAAACCAGCCTGGATGACATCCCACAGCCTAGTGCAGTGCTGTGCTGTCAGCCACCCTTGCTGGGGCCACAGCACAGTGGAATCTTTCCACTAAACTGCTCGCAGCCGGGCAGCAGGGAGATGATGCGATGTGTCTGATACCAGGTCTTATAGAAAACAACAGGAATACCTTGGATGTGAATTGGGTTCCATTGTCACTTAGGGTCTGTCCAGGAACTTGAAAACAAGACAGTTACCACTTCTAGCATCTGCACTCAAGTTATTTACACAGAATATCACAAGCTATTTTGAAGGAGCATATACTAAAGCTGAAAAAATAGGGTCTATGTAAAGTGCAGGAAAAGTTTTCTGGATTCTACCTAAACCTAGGTAGTTGCCTGCTGCCACCAAAGAACAGCTGATGCTTGTGGGTAAACCTGACATTGCATTGCCATTTCCTTCCTGCATCCCTCAACTATCATTCACCCTGCAGACTGCCTGGCCAGCGTTCAGTTAGCAAGCGATCCTCAGAAACGACATGGATTTTGCGGAAAAATAAAAAATAAAAATAAACCATGACCATATTATTGCCTAATATGGAATATTAATGAAAAATATAGTGAAATATTAGTGAAAATAAGGTACCAGTTATTTTCAAGTAGGGGAAGCTGGAAACAGTTGTTTATATGCATGGCTTTACTCACGGTGCTCAGTTCATGGTGCGCTTTGCCCTGACCCCCGGGAGGAGGTCCACAGGACACACCTGTCCAGTGGCCCAATGTTCCCACTGCAACGTCCTCCTGCGACCAGTGGCAGGCAGGATGAGCATCCTGCACCTGCACGTTGGCTGGTACATTCCGATAGGATGGACTGGCCATGAACACGTCCATTGCTATAGCCAGACTGAGAACGCTGTCAGCTCACCTCCTTGGGCGTACGGACCAACCTACAACCAGTTCCTTTCTGCAAAGGCAGGCAAAGCCCATGTGGCTTCAAACCTCTCCAGAAAGCAGCTATGCTCAAAGTGATGGTGAGAGGCTCAGCTTATCAAAAGGCAGACAAGCCTTTCAGGAGGACAGCCCGTCACTCTGGGACATAGAGACAGCCTGTCTCTATTCACGGGACTTGGAAGGCACAGCCAAGGAGCACCGCAAGAGGTGACAATCTCCTTGGCTGTCAGCCCCCTTGGCTTTAGCCAGGGGTAACGCACTGGGGAGGGGGCACAGGACCAGCTCACAGAGGGAAGGAAGCCCTGCTGCTCTGGGAGGGAGGAATCCATAGTAAGAAATGACTTCCCAATAAATGAGCATTATTGTGAGACATTTTGTAGTTGCGATGCCTCAAGGATAGATTTGCATTTGCATATCACACGCTAACCAGTCCCTCGTGCATCATTTAAACTCCCTCTGCACAGGCAATGCTCTGTCAGTTTTCATAACCCAGCTGCCTGTACAGGAATTGTTCTGTTCTGCCTCCCAGAACTGTGTGTGAAAGCAGAAACATTGTGCGCTCACAACTGGCTTTAGGGAATGGGTAATTTTGTCAAATCTCCACAAACTCAGAAAATATTTTGCCAGTCAGTTTAACAGGAGCTGCTACATAACACAGTAAGTCTTGCATTTTATATCTGTAAGAGCTGTTCTTTTTCCCTCTTTGCAGATATCATTAGCAAATGTTTCAGGCTTTTGCTGTCCACTGCACAGTCCTCAGCAGAGACACGGGCATACACGCCGAACTCTTCTGTCCATCAGTAAGATGAGGAGGTTGCAGGCTGCTGTGTTCGCTCCATTTCTGCAAGCCCCATCATCACTCCCTGTTCCTCTGCAGTTCTAGACCAGCACAGCCATGCGTTAATGTGTCTGTCTGCAATTTTCTGTAATGCATCAAGCAGCCTCAGTGGCACAGCCAGGCGTCAAAAGGAGGGCACTTAATACACAGATACACAAAGCTTAATGCTTGTGTACCTGCTCTGTGGCAGAGGTTTTGTGGCTCCTGTAAAGCAGAGAGCTACAAGAGTTACAGGACTTCATAACTACGAAGCCGTTGCCTACAGTGACCTCCCTCCTTCAGCCCCACATGCCTGCACATTTGTCACGATGGACTGGTGGCCCATTTCCACTGGTAGGAGAGCACAGTGCCCCAGTGGTATGGGAAGGGCCACACCCAGGCTCGGCAGCCCTCGCACTGCTGTGAGGTCAGTGCCACCCCCAGCACGGTGACTTTGGAAGCCTCTCAAGAAAGGGACGTGAGGGAGTGTGCAGCCACAGCACGGCATGGGGGACCCTGCAGCCCTCCTTTGTCCTCCCCCCTGGGGGCAAAGCCATGGGGAATGCCGGGTAGGACCTTTCCTGCAGAGCCAGTGGTACAAGGCCAGCCATTGGAACGGAGGCTTCAAGGCACTTTTCACTTTGCCTGCTACTAATGCTGGAGTAGAAGGAGCTGGAGAAAGAACTTTTCTCCAGGTGTTAAAATGTTTGTTCCAGATACTTTAGGAAGGAGGATGCAACACCAGCCTTTCCCCCCTACAGGCACTTTTGGACGAATGACCTCGCTATGATGCTGGAGCCAAAGGAGAGGTGTTTCCTGCACAACACTTGTAAGAGAAAGTGAATGGGCAGCTGTTGGTCAAACTGACGGGCACAGGCTGCTCCTGGTTCCAGGGATAAAACACAGCCTTGATGCAAGTGGAAATGGGGAAAAGGGCAAAGCCAAACCCAACTGCTTCAAACTCCAGCATGTGTCTGCTGCAGATTATTTGTGCAGGACACCAGCGGGTCACTCTCTCACACGGGTAATTATTACCTGGCAGCAGAATTATCATTGATTTAATGTGATTGATTTTTCAGCCCAACAGTAACTTAATAAATCTTTTCTTTTAGAAGAACAAACAACCATGGCAGGTGAAAGTAAATTATTCCAGGAGCTCACTGCTTTAAAGACCAGCAGTCCTCTCAGAGGTGAGAGTTTTTCACTACCTGATGAAGAAAAAGGACTTCTTTTGCTTGTTAGTGCTTTCCTGGCACTTACCGTGTGGGTCTCACACTTCCGTATTGTCAAACCAGAATTCTTCATCAAAAAGGTCTTGCATAACATTGTCTACAAACTGAACCGGAGGACAAGGCTGTAAGTACCAAAGCACCCAACAAATAGCATGAGCTGCCAAACAACCTGATGGGGAATTCGAACCAAGATTATTTTTCTGTTCATATTTTACCTTATTAGGCATGAGATTGTACGCTGGAGTAAGGCACGCCTCTGCTCTCTCATGCCTGCCGTGCTGCTCAGACTGTCCCCATGTCCCTTACTGCAAGGGCCTCAGCAGACCTGCTTCTCTCACAGTCCACGTGCATGCAAAACCTGCATGTTCCTGTTGGGAGGAAAAGTGGAGTGTGGGCCCCAAAGGATGCCCAGTTCCGAGCCCTGCTTGCCCTCCTCATGGGGCTTGGCACATCACTCGTTTGACCAAAGGGCTCAGAGCTGTCCCCCTGTCCCTGTGCTGTGATGTGGGACAACGCTCACTGCAACTCGCAGCTCCCTGGCCCCCACAAAACCCATGGCTGAGTGTGCAAGTGTGCCCCGGAGCTTCTAGAGTTGAGGAACAGAGAACTGTTATGAAAGAGAAATGGCTTACTGGCTGCTTGCTCTGTTAGGACCCAGTGGTCCTCCCTCACTGCTACCCGCCACCCTGACAGAGCTCCTCTGAGCCTCCTGGTGAGGGCGGGCCCTCCTCCCTGACCCCACCGTCTCTATACAGAAGAAGCCACCTCTTCTCCCAGTGTCACTAAGGCCTGCTCTCCTGTATTCTTCCCAAGAGCACTCCCCATTCTGAGAGCCACCTCGCAGTCACAGAGCCACAGAATATCCCGAGTTGGAAGGGACCCACCAGGATCGCTCATCTTACCTCTTCCTTCCTCGGCAGCACACGGGGTGGCACGACTCTGGCTGCCTTCCGGCCCTTCCTTCCTTCCACCAGCCCCCACCTGCAGCATGGTAGTGCTGTCCTCGGCCTGCTTTCTGGCTGCTCTCCTTGCAGCTCACCGCTGAGCTGCAGCATCCCCTGCCACAGCCATGCATGGCTGCCCCCATCAGTGCTCTTCTTGATTTTTTTTTTTCCTGTAGAACAATCCTTCCTTTTTGAAAGGCTATTTTTTTTTTTTTTTGTACCATTTGGATTAAAATTTCCTATCTCTTGATGACCAAATTAGTTGAGCAACTCTTTGAAGTATGTTTTGATAATAACAAAACTCTGTTCCTCCAATGTTACACACTCAGCCTTTATACGGAGCCATTTAATAGGATAACCTTATCGCCTCCTCACATTAGAGGAAATTCTGAGCATAAGAGTTAATCAGAATTTAATTTTCTCCAAGTATCATAGATGAACGCTCCCGAACCCAATTTGTGTGCTTTCTGCCAGTCAAATAGACGCAAAGATACTGAGGGAAGAGAGAGGAGGGGAAAGGGGGCACGAACAGTATTTCTGGTTAAATAAATTCCTATCGTGGGAGCCGATCCGACTGTGATTTGATTCCTTTCTTTGTTATTTTTACGCCCACTACTTTCCAAATGAAGTGCAAATGGGTTGTACTTGGATTTTGTCTACATTTTTTTGGCACTGTGGAATGCAAGATTGTTCTCCTCTCACGGAGTCCACTGAGCATCTTCCAAGCTCGTCAAGCTCCAGCCTCCACCCTGCAGGTCTCTGCCCTGAACATGCACTCGGCATGTTGGGAAGGCCAGCGGGACCTCACCATGGAAGCAGAAAGAACGCTAACCTCTACTCCCACTGCACACATTCACTAATGAATCCAGATGTCAGTGCATGGAGTATGACTTACCTTTGGACACGAAATAGGGAGGCCAGGGTCACGAGGGAGGGAAGGAGGAAAGACTCCTTGTTCATTTTATGGATATTGTCACAGCTGGTAGGTGCTGCTTTGATTTCCCTGTGCAAGCAGGACTGGAGGGACAGCACTGCCCTATCCATCACACGTTTAAACTGCAAGGCTGGCATCACATGGGGATGAGCACACAGGTGTCGAGCAGAGCTCTGCCCTCATGGAACACGGACGGAGGGTCAGCCAGGGGGTCTCACAGCCTCACACCTGGTGACAAGACAACTTGAAAGGCAGCTGGGTGGGCGCAACACAGGACTGCAAGCTTGAGGAGCTATGTTGTGTGTGCGAACTGTAGAAATTTGACCCTGGAAACAAAGGGATATGGGTGAAACCTAAACTCAGCAGGGTGCAGGGCAGCCTCCAGACAAGGTGAGAGCAAACCCTGTGCCACTGTGCAGAGGGACAGCAGCAATCCGCCATAAGGCATTTCAGCCAAGCACCGGTCTCATGCAAGTTAACAGAATTGCTGGGATTCAGGATTTGATTAAAGAGGTCCCAAGGAAAGCAACAGCATCTATGGAAAATAAATAGCTCTTGACCAACGAACTCAATGCTTTTAATGAGATTATAAATTTGATTGCCACTGCAGTAACTTCGATGCCACAAAATTTACTCTCAATAAAATTTTTAACTCTGTGCTCAGAAAATCCTAATAGCACAGGGAAGTAACACAAAAAGGATACACAGCATATCGATTTAAAAAGAACTGATAGAGGAGGCTCTGCAGAGACAGACAGACATTGCAGGAGGCACAAATTGAACTTCTGCTCTCCTTCTCTCTCCACTGACTACTGATGAATCCTAGGAGATCAGCTTGCTGCGCCAAAGCCTTCGCAAATACTCTTGGGTCACGAGATGCAATTATGCTTTACACATTATGCAAATACACAGTCACACCTCACAGGCACAAAACTGATGAGCTGCTGCACCGAGAAGCAGGGATGCTGAAGGTCTGCTCATGCGAACGAGCAAGCCACCAGGAACCACGCAGCATGATGTGATGGCCTGGCATGCCAACCCACGGCCCTAATACAGACACGGGAGCGCTGAGCAGGGGCTGAAGACGTTACCATGCTCCCCTTGCGTACTCAGCTGCCAGATCTGGTTTCACGTTCACACTCAAACATCAGAAAGTCAGAAATGGTTGAAAGAGGTACCAGAGGGATCGTACAAACAACAAATCCACTACAGGAGCACACCAGCACTTAGAAGGAGATATTAAAAGCCAAGATGGCACTTTTAGTTCATAGATTCATAGAACTGTCAGAGTTGGAAGGGACCTCTAAAGGCCATCCAGTCCAAGTCCCCTGCAGTGAACAGGGGCACCTACAGCTGGGTCAGGTTGCCCAGAGCCCTGTCCAGCCTGACCTTGAAGGTCTCCAGGGACGGGGCATCCACCACCTCTCTGGGCATCCTGTGCCAGTGCTTCACCACCCTTATCATAAAAAAAAAAACAACACTTTTTCCTTATATCTAGTCTACATCTTCCTTTTTTTAGTTTGAAACCATTTCCCCTAGTCCTATCACAAGAGACCCTGCTAAAGAGTCTGTCCCCTTCTTTCTTGTAGCCCCCCTTTAGACACTGAAAGGCTGCTATCATGTCTCCCCGGAGCCTTCTCTTCTCCAGTTCCTGAAAGATGCACCCTAGACAGATTCCTGAAAAAGGAAACACCCCTCTTAGGGCACCCGTCCAGGAGCTGGTCCAAGCAGATGAGCTACAAGCTTCAGGACCATGCTGATGACAAACAGCCAGGAAAAACCTGTCCTGCTGCCTCTTGCACAACTTCTCATAGAACTGCACTCAAACACTGAACTGACAAAGCTAGATGTTAGGCTGTCATAAAGTACGTACTTCATGCACCTCCTGCTTTCCTTCTGATTGCAGCAGCAGGAAGAGCAAATTGTACTTGAAAATGGATCACGGCCACCATTGGCATGGGGCTGGGAGGCTCCTACCTAAGAGAAAGGCCACTGAGCTCTGAAAAATCTGGAAAACCATCTTGGAGGCCTGAAGAGTAACAACACCACAGGGTTCTGGTGCTTGCACTGGTACCAGGACAGCACAAGCCACCAAAAGCAAACACATCCCTAGTGGACGTATTTTAAACCATTGACTTTATTAAAATACTTAATACACAGTTTGTAGAGGAATGTACTTACATTTTTTGGAAACTCCACTGAAACCAATTTTTAATTATATATTTAACAAATGACAAAACAGTGGATGAAACCATGCTGTACACCAAAGAATAGACAAGTTCTTTTTATTCTCATTATTTTCCTGGCACAGACTCTCCTTTGCTTTTCAGCTTCAGTCTTGAATATCTAGTAGCAGACAAAGGAGGTTTGCATTTCTTACAGCATGAAGCTCGTCCAAGTGAAATTCCATTTGTTTTTGTCAGGTTCTTCAACCTTGCCCCATAGCTTCCTCCTCCCAAAAATCAAAGGCGATTGACCTCTCCAAAAAGCTACAGGTCACAATGCAAGGATAGTTCTCTAATCGAACTTGAACGTGGAGCTCTGAACTTCCTCAGTCACTGCTCGTCCAAAATATCCATTTCAGGAGTCTGAAAACACACACAGTCCAAACATGAGAGCCACAACACATTCATGAGCTTGGCGGAATGCACATGGAGGAGAGCTGCAGCCTGACTCCTGCAGCTGTAAAGTAAAAGGTAAACCAGAACTAGGTCTTGTTGAAATACAAGATGCAAGGGCTGGAAAGGAGAAAGGAGACAGCCTGGACGCATCCTTACAGGAACTAAATGTGGAAACTCATCTAAAAGGCTGCAATCATCATACAAGTCATAATTGCCATAGGACCATGAAGGCTGGTGACAAAAATTTTGTTATGACAATCTCATTGATGAGTATAACTGGGGGTGAAATGTTTATACTAAGTGAAGAAGCAATTAACTGTGTGTTTCAACGCAAGATGCACAGAAGATGCATAGGTTTTCACATCAAATTCATAAGGCTCTTTTTAGGAGATAATTTGCAACCTTGCATAGGTGATATTATATCTTTTCTATAGATAATATGCAGAAACTATGTACAGAACTTTGAGGAACACATTTTTTAACTCTCAAATTTTACCACAGTATAAAAAGTAACTTATACAACTCCTTCAGTTTTCTGAAACACCTGTAGAATATCCCAGAAAGAGACACTAGGAATACCATCTATGCGATGCCATGTGTATTTACACAACAGGTTGAAACAACAAGAGAAGCCACCACAAAGCATAGTCCTAAAGTTTCCATATAGAAAAAGAAAATCACAGGAGTTAATTTTGCTTACAAACATTAAAACTCATTTAAAACAGAAATGTATTTTAGTTCTAACAAATTAATGACCTCCACTGACCTGACTGCTGGGTGAGTGGATGACTCATACTGACACGTTCAGTACGCTACAGGAACAGCTATCAGATCCCCACCTGTCATATTTGCAGTAGACTTTAAAATCCATGATAGTTTGGTTTCTAATCCATCCCAGCTCAGAACAGCTCCTCCATGAGACGAGCAGAGCACAGCTTCCCAGGATCAGTGTTACAGACAGCTGCCAGCACGCTGCCAGGAGAGAGCCACCGGGTGCCGACAGCTCCTTCACGCAGCACGAAGGGAAGTCAGCCCACAGCTTCGCATGATGTTGTAGGACAGATGACCCCGTCCACCTCACAAAAGGTGCCTTATCTCTGCCCTGCAACTATCCCAGCCAAGATGCTTTCCCTATGGCGTGGGTTTCTCCCACGGGACTGCCTTCTCCTTCACGCAGGAGCTGTCTGGTGTTTCTTTTGCCACATTGTGCCTGGATCTGAGACATCTTTATTAGCACTGGTTATTACTCTTGCATATCACAGTGAAGTACTTCTAGTAATATTTACAATGCTATCACTGTGGAGAACTAAGCCCTGTACGAGAAACAGTCTCAGAACAGAGACCTTAATTCTAAGGATTTGGTGTATTCCTTACCTACAGAGGAAGGCGAAGCTAACATCAGCCCACTATACGGTTGGTGTGTTAGGTTCAAATGGGGAAAAAAAAAAACAAGCCAGCACATTTCCTTTCAAAAGGATGCTATTTACAAGACGGATCCACTTTTTTAATATTTCAACAACAGAAACCCAGCTAGTTTTAAAATCAGTGAATCTAAGGCTTAGTTTTTAACCAACACAGAGCAGAAACAACACTGCTGTTTGCCGTTAAACACAAGTCTCAGAAACGCAGGGAAACTATGATAAATTATACTACAGGTGACAAACTGCAACCAGTAGAATAACAACAATAAAAAAAAACCACTTTCTTTTTTTCAAACACAGCTTCTAAAAAGTACAGCATTCCAACATTTTTGCAGTTCCAGGTTGCTGACATTATAAATTAAAGGTGAAAAGACATCCATATATAAACAAGGCAGCTTTCCCTTGATTCCACTGTACTGTTCTTGTCTAAACCTTTGGAAATTTCATCCTCAGACACCAGAAGGTAAGGTTGAATTTGTGAGTTACAAAACAATGTCCATTCATGATGTGGAATTTGGGGGAAAAAAGAAAAAAAAAAAGAAAAACCACACCTAGGTATTTACAGCAATTCAGGTGTTTCGTTTCCAGCCCTCACACTTGCACTTCTCCTCCTGCAGCAGTGCACATGTGCCACCCGCTAGCCCCAGGCCTATGTGATCATGCGGGGCCTTTTGGGTGGCGGGGGTGGCATCAGTTCCGTGTCGGGGTCGAGGTGGTGCTTCCGTGCCTGTCCCTGCGAAGCTGCCGTACACCTGTCGATGAACTCAAACAGCATCTCCTTCGTGACCGGGTTCTGGATGCTATTGCATACGGCTGGGAACAAAGAACAGATCCTGAAGTTACCGAGCCCATTTGTTACAGTGTTTGTTGATCTCGTCCTTGCAAAATTGCTAACTCGGCTCAGCCAGCCTTAAACGTGCACTTGCACAAGGCTGCTGTGTCAGGAGTCAGGGAAAGCACCGCTGCCTCAGTGGGCATCCACCTCATGAGAAATGCTCTTCTTAAACAAAAAAAGGGCCTGTGTCTGTGTGTGTGTATTGCTTCATGCAGCAACTGCACTAATGCCAGGGACTGACCTCCTGGTGAGGCAAGCAGCAGCAACAAGCACCTCGTGAGACCTGGCCTTAAAACACTAACCAAAGCCTAACACCGGTTCAACTTTGAAAACCTTTGAATCAAGGCCACTTTTTTCACCACTAACTACTATAAACCCACACTGCACAGCATTTATTTGTTTCCCCACATGCCTTCATGGGGCAGGAGGACCGGACACCAAGTCAGGGGCACGTCGAGCACACCAGGCCTCGCAGAGCAGGCAGCCGCGGTCCTGCTCGGTGGCAAGGCACGCGTGTATAAGGACACTCCCGTTACTTAGCACAACTGCCCAGGCCATACTTTGTGCCCACAGAATTTTATGGAACACATACAAAGGCTCAATAAACGGCCTCAAGGTGTGCAGGGGGAGGTTTAGATTGGCTATCAGGACGAATTTCTTTACAGAGGGGGTGGTCAGGCATTGCAACGGGTGGCCCAGAGAGATGGTGAAGTCCCCGTCCCTGGAGGCGTTGAAGGGATGTGTGGCTGTGGCACTGGGGGACATGGTTTAATGGCGGGGCTCGGTAGGTCAGGTTGACTGTTGGACATGACATTCTTGAAGGTCTTTTGCAATCTAGATTATTCTATGATTCTATGAATATTTTTAACACTCTTCCTGTGTAACTTTATACTAAGTAATCCTCCCTAGAGGCTTAGGCATTATGAAAAAAAAGGAAAACAAAAGAAAACACAAAAAGAGCAAGAAATTAAGTATGAATACTGTGATTGTCTTGGAAAAAAAAGTACAAGATTACAGGAGGACATTGTGTATAGCGTGTCAGGATTGGCCATAGTGTGGATGCAACTTCATGGAAAAAAATAATAATCTATTGACTCCCCGCATTAGTGAACAACAGTAATCTACAGAAAATCTACTTGTAACATCGCATTGTTACAAGTAACAACAAGCACATAATATCCTGACTCTTAACAACATCTTTCTTTCCCACAGAATTTCAGCATCGTTCACAGCATCACAATCAGTAAGACACCTTCCTGCATTATTTTTTATTATATTTATTTTTGATGAAAAAGTACTTGAGAAGTTTTACTGTATGTGACCACTGCCATCAGGAAGCATTACGACTGCCAGTGTTTTAGGAACAGAATTTGTGCCACAAGGCAGCTGCTGTAACTCTCTATCAATTTAACAGGACTGTCCAGGCTTAACCACTCTCACAGAGCACTTCTCTTTTCCATTTGAAAGGTATCAAAGTCCAAAAACAAGATGGATACACATAATTCTTTTGTTGCTCTTTCAACCATGGGGAAAAATAAACAGCATTTTTCACTAGAAGAAAGCAAAGAGAGGAGAAAGAATCCTACCTAAAGGACAAATGAGAAAATACAACTTTTGGAGATTTTGAAAGATGACCAGAATTGGAAAGGGAAAAAAAAAAAAAAAAAGAGACATTTCTGAAAATTCTCACAGAAAATTTTAAATATTTCTTACAAAACAGTTCTTCCTGTAGCATTTAAGGCTTTTTTTTTTTTTTAATTTAATTTTTAATTTTAAGGAGTTCATTATGTTTTGATGGGGAAAAGTCAAGAGAACCGTATCTGCTCTACAAAAGGAAAAAATGAGAAGACAAAAGGGCAGCTGTAAATGCTTTAAGAATGAAGGAAATAAAAAAACATGCTACTTCTCAGTGAAGAGGAAACTCAAAAGAAAACTAATTACTGAAACAATAAGGTGGAATAGAGAAAAGAAGATGTAGGCACTGTGGCAAAGAGATGTTGCTGTGCTCCTGTGACTTTTGTGGCCCAATCTTCTTTCCCAAACAGGGCTGTTCAGCAAGTCCTTCAGCTACATTCTGTGCTGGTTTCCTAAGGTGTCAACAGATGTATTATCTCCTGACAAAATGACTACATTTTATTTATGCATGAAAATCTACTCACTGCTCAAGCAGAAATATAAGGAGAACGGTTCAGAGAAAATCCTACATACGCATGTCCTAGTAAACAGCATCGTCTTAAGTATGATTAAACTTCATTTAGGCCTCTAACAAAAGTCAGCCTCAACGTGACTATTGTTAGACACCACTCAGCCTTGCATACTTTTATTTAACTTCTTAGACTTCGCTTGAAAGCAAACAACAGCGTTTAGCTTACAAAACCTGACAAAATGATTGTCAGTAGAAGGTGACAAAAGTTTCATAATTTTACAGGGGTATTCCCACACCTTTCATTTGTTTCCTCCTTCACTGTTTGTAACACTAGTGTGCAAACTTCAGATGACATTTTCTCTTATTAATTTTGTTACCCATCTGCCAAACAATGGTGCTGGTGCTTTGAATAGAGGTGAAATAATAACGGATGTTTTGTTCAACAAAGTCAACTCACAGCATGCCAGTTTGCATTACATAGCTGCAAGCCAACACAACACTAGAACTAATGTTTGTTAGTCAACTGCTGTTGCGGTGCTATGGTAAGTAAGAAGTTTCTTAGGTCTCTCTTAAAAGGCATGCCTTGCCATTGGAAGCGTCTGTGAGTATTTGTTTGCAGTTCTGCAAAGACCTAGGCGCTTGTTTCTGCATTATGTTACATAGTGCATTGGAGAACTTGTTTAACCGCCTTCATTACCCAGCCCTGCTGACGCCAAAGGATTCGTGGCATATGAAAGCTACACACGAGATGCATTTGCATGGTGAAGCATTACTGTAAGTTACATATGCCAGGACTCAAACTAGAAATGAGAACACACAACACCTTTCCTCCTTAAACTAGAACAGAGTTGAGAAATCAAAATGTGAGCCTGAGAAAGCATATTATTCTACTCACCCATGGCAGTGCTGTAGGCATTTGGAAAGCTTTTGTCTACTCTCTGTCTCATGAAGACCCAGCTGTTGTTCTCAAACTTGCACTCTATAATTTTATTGTCATACTGTTTCAGTTCTTTTGTCACCTGTTTAAAAAAAAAAAAACAAACAGT